>LUCH01000688.1:0-135053 GCA_013368495.1 Paragonimus heterotremus | reverse complement strand
TACCATCATTAGTGTTGTCTATAATGGAAATTCAGAAATCCAAGTATACCAAAGTGTATCACAAGATCAGTGTTTACGTTTGGAAAGAATATTGAACGACGTTGTTGAGTGGGAGAACCAAAATGTGGGCGGCAGTAATATTGGAAGATTTAGTTATGGACAGACAATTCAGTGCTTTCGTTTCCGTCGCTTTGTGAAGTAGCAAGGAGAGCAGACTAGTCAGTAAACTGACCGTGTTCTTGTCCCGATTGTTTGTATCAACCACCTAGAATGTGTCTGCTAAATCATGTCCTACCTGAACTAACTAACACCAACTGTGTAAACTGTTCGTCTAGCCAATTTCACACCTCCTCAATACAAACCGGTTGATCACTGCTTGATTGACCTCGCATTAATTAAGACCCGACGTTAGTATTACTTAACAAGCGGAGATGATTTATTAAACAAATGCGATGGTAATATCAGAAATTGTGTGATTTTATTGATGCAGCCATAAGCAAGTGTATTTGAAACTGCAACGGAAAAATCGGAGAATCAGGTACATAAACAAGGGTTGCGTGTATCGGTTTGACTAGATTTCTGTACGTGTAAATGGGTGGTTATTAGTGGTTGGTAAGGTTAGCGAGATTATGGAATTGTGTACGTGATTGTATCTCAACCGATGTCGTGTTGCATACCTCTAGTTCAATCAAAGTTGTTAATAGTCCCATTTGACAGTCTATTACGACTGCGGGCTTTCCTGACTGTGCATCTACTGTCGTAAAATCTTAGTGAATATTGGAATCCACGGTGTGACATTAGAAGTGTGTTTTTGATAAACATTGTAGAATTTTCAAATTTAATGTGGTTGAACTAGTTGTCCACTAATAATCTTTCGTAATGTTCACTTTGATCAATGTAAAGAAAACAATTGGCAGCCGAATGCACTAGCTTATATTAGTTAGCACAGATTCAACCTGAGATTTGCTTGTTTACGTGTTTAATGTGATGGCAGTATGGTAAGGTGTTATTTGCGTCGAATTATCCTCCTGACACCAAGTCAGAGATGAGCGTTGTGGCAGACAAAATCTATCCAGTCATCCTGAGCAACCCCAATAGTTGAAACACTGGGTAGAACATTTAAAATATCACAACACACACACACACTGTGTAAGGTTGGTCGAGTTATTAACGACGTATCTCACGGAACCAGAATCACAGAGTTATCAGGACAAAATTCTGAATGTGTCCCAACTCAACTCCAAAAGAAACCGGAAACGCTCACTAGTGAGTCTAATGCGATAAAACGTAAAACCGTGACTTACCTGATTGGACATTATGGAGGATGAAACACAGAACCACGAGTACAAGCGACACGCTGATCATCATCGGGCCCTTTCGAAGAAAATACAATTTTACATTGCAAAAGCGCCGAAATATATACCAAATTTTGTGACCCCCAGACCGGGCAGATTGGAAATTCAGCAGCTTGTAAGCGGCTGATAGAACGCACACATGTCGCGTGATTGAGCAAGATCTGCCGGTTACAGCGTAGTTGACTTTATCGCAAAAATGTTGTGCGCTTGTCCATTGAGAACAGAAAGAGTATACTCACCAGTCTAAAGATATATCCGTCCCCCTACGCAGTGGTGCAAATCCTACCATAAAAGTTCAAATCTGAACACTAGTTTGGCAACAGTCGCCCCGTGCATTTATTTACACACACACACACACACACACACATGCGCCAACGATATTCTATCAGACCGATGTGGTGTCATTTGCCAGTTGCCGCATAGTTGACTTCATTGTAAATATATTGTGTCCTCGCTTGTTGAGAACAGGGATAGTATATCTACTGGGCCACAGATATCTCCGTCCCACTAAGCAGTTGTGCAAATCCTACCATAAAAGTTCAAACCTGAACACTAGTTTGACAACAGTCGCCCCGTACATTTATTTACGCACATACACATATATACAGCCAAGATATTGCAGTGGGTCGATATCGTGCCATCTATGGAATAGACATACTTACAAACATGCCTTTGATTTCCACTTCCTTGTACTTAATGTAATTTGATTACGCTGAGATTTTAGTGAAACACACCAACTAGCAATGTTATAAGCACGATCGTCTTCATCATCATCATTATTTTCAGCAATGAGGCCGACGCATGATTACAAGAAATTGAGTTGCTGTTCGAACTGTTTAGGTTACACGAAGTAGCGGGCAGTGAATAGGATCAAATGTGTAATGAAGTTGAACGAGATGATCTGAACAGAGGGAAACAGTCGCGTTTCACGAGAATGAAGAATCAGCCAGTTCGCAGATACTGGCTCGCCATTGAATGCGACACACCACCATGTCAGTGGTGGTTTGTAATCGGCAGTGCAAATGTTTGAATTCCCTGACCAAACAGTTGACCTTATCAAACCTATTCAGTGAAGTGGTCAAAGCTTTCACCACTCATGATCATGTCATTACCTGACCATCATTCGGTTTCTTCTATCAACCATTATCAACAGCTGCACTGGACAGTACGTGGTGACGTTGAGACTCTGTCACCATGCAGAATACGTGGTCCCACCAACGAAGACTGCTTATGTTCACCATCTCGTTTATCGGACGTGAACGTGTAAATTTGCGCATTGCACGTCGATGAACTTTCGCGTTTCTCATGTATTCTTACCACCGTTGAAAAGATATACAGCTTCTGACTATATCTGGCGCTGATGAGACAATGGCCTGACTCTTATAACAGGGTGGCTCTTGTTCCTTCTGATGACAGTGATTTTGAATAGGCTGTTTGATTTAAACCGCTTTTGCGCGTTGTGGATGAATTGGCATCGATATCTGGCTCTTGTACTATATCACACTGTTCCCGGCTTTTTATTTTGTTGCCTGACGGTCATGGTCAACCGCTCTACTTTTCGATCTTCTGTTGTTTGAATGCACATTTTCAAAACATTATCTGCATTTATCTAAAGACAACATTAACGTTGCTTTAAAACTTTTCGTGCTGTAAGTCTGCGTGATCTTGCATCACTAATTCACATGTTCGACACGGTCGACTGTACGACATACAACAACCAGAGTGCAACCGGGTTTTATTTGATTGCACCCATTTAGCCAAGATGACATGGCTGTAATTAACTTAAGCTCTAGACCACATGGCCCTCCATGTCTGTGCACAAGTCATACTACGTCGTCCAGTTTGCAGAATAAGGCAGGCTGATAAGCGTATAAAACAACATGATCTACGGAATTCAAACCAGCCACCGGAATTTATTGAAACATGCGAGGTGTCTTGTGTACTCGATCACAGGGGACGCAACCGGTTCATAGTGGATCTTAACCTGTGATTTTTACTTAATTTTTCAGAGTCGTTACATGAGAATATGCAATAGAACATGTATCAAGAGAGTATCATCAAAAAATTAGCTTCACCAGAACGTACATGAGTAGTAGCAGTTCGGTGTCACTGAGTACAGGCTGGTAAAGACTATATCACCCGGCATGCAGTATGTGTGAGCCAGTACCTTCTGCAACAGTCACCATAATCCACAAAAGCAAGCTTTATCGACATCTGAAAGTAGCAGAAAACGTCAGGTTGATAAGTATTTGAATCAGTAAGAATTTAACAAGTCCAATACACCCGTTTGAATTCGACGCGTCAACTGAACGTTATTATGAAAGTATAACTGGATCTCATAAACTGATCCAGTAGATGATGATCGGCAGTCACAGTGTATTCAGAGTTGAAGGGCGTGGTGATAACCAAACGTTTGACAGTTCAGTGTTGGGTGTAATGTCCACTGGATTCGGAGGTGTTCAGATCAGATAACTCGTCTGCCCGTACTATGCTTTATCACAAGACTCTACATTTAGATGATATTTCCTGCTGTGGTAAAAACCATATGTGATACATGTGAGTCTTAGCTGAGAGCACTGGTCCACTGTTGGATGGTATGATGAAAATGTTGACCAAAAAATGTCTTTCGCCTACACATTTGTGAGCCCATGTTCTATAGTACGCTCAAGTCACGTGCATTACACGGGGATTTATGCTATCCTCAACCTTCAGATACGTGTGGTGATTACGAAAGCAACAAACCCCGGAAACGTGATAACCGATAAAAATCGCGGTATCGTTGATTGTAACCTATTGGATACAAAATAAGTGCTGGATATCACTAATGTGCTCCGAAAAGAAGACAAAGACTATGGACAGTTAGTTTCTGCTTCCGGAAAGTTTCTGACACAATCAGTTTGAATGTGAATTTTGTGGAGAATATCACGGGAGTTTTGTTTGCACAAGCACTGGCAAAAGCTACCGCGGTGGAGCCAGACTTCAAAATACATGAGAAAATCACTTGTCCGCAGTGTGGTCGGTCAATAAATGTACACTTTCAATTTGTAAGATTATGCCTTGTTTGTGAGCTCCGTTTATGGGCTAATATTTACAATCGTGACAGAATTCTATTTTCGGAACACTAAATTACTAGGAATTTTTTTCCGTTCACATTAGAGACCGGACAGTAAATTCACGATGTGTGGACTGGCTACATTAAACTTCGAATCTGATGATGCCTACTAGCACCAATAACATTTCATTTGGATTGTAAGAATTATCTGTGTACAATGTGACAAATTGGCTGTCCTCTCACTCACACACCTACTGGTCTTAATCCTTCCGGTTTACACAGGATACGTGGTGTGTGAGTGGAACCGCAAGTGGTACTACACAAGCCACTTGAGGAGATGGTTTGAAGTGTATTCGTCCTGTGACGTGTTAATCCGTCTTGGATGCGGCCAATCAAATTAGATGTTCTATTGCTACAATTACATTTTCACTGGATTAACAACAATAACAAAATGTTCAGGATAGGCACAAATTAACGCGGAAGAATTCAGTTACAAGTATTTATACTTCCTGTAATCAATTCCTCGAGCGGTTTGTATTTTCCAAACTGTCTCATAAACACTAACTATGGTTGTTTAATCCACCTATACTTTCAGCTTGTCAGTAATGCCACTGTTGTAATTACTAACATCGTGTATATCCAACGCATTTCAGGTATTAGTCTAGCCACAACCTAAGAGTAACTAAAATGCTGTTACAGCAGAAAGTTGTGAGTTACGTGGAAGAAGATTTCATTAAATTTCAAAGCTGGCACGATATCGGCCCACTGTAACAGCTTCGGTGTAAATATGTGTGTGCGTAAATAAATGCACGGGGCGACTGTTGTCAAACTAGTGTTCAGGTATGAACTTTTACGGTAGGATTTGTATAACTGCGTAGGGGGACGGAGATATCTGTGGCCTAGAGCGTACGCTGTTTCTGATCTCAACGGACAAGCGCACAACAATTTTACAATGCAGTCAACGAAGGGGTGACTTGCACCATTCACCTATTCATTACAAACAAGTGTGTGTGTGTCGCTAATCCTATCGCAGCTGCTGGCATTTCTGATATATGTGTGACCACGCAGCGGAACGGAAGGTGAAACATAGTTTCTATTCTCATCGAACGCACACACTAAAACAGTGCATCCCATGGGAGTGCGACAAGTTCATGGATAAGTAGGCGGTTGTGGAATCCTTTTAATAAATCTGATGAAAACATCATTCACCACATTTGTATATACTCGCCTGACATATGTAGGAACCGCTAAGTATATCATCTTAATGTGCAACACATTCATTGTTAGTTGAAGTGGCGTGTTGGATCCACCTCGTCAGTGAGTGTCCAAACCTGCACCGGACGAGTTTGTTTAGGTCAGACTTAGGCGAAGTGGGTTAATTCACTGCAACCCTAATTGGTATCTGTCTGTTTGACCGTTGTTTTCGCAGTACTGATGAAAGTGAATGCCACAAATGTGTATCGGCTTGATCTGATTATATTTGAATAAATGTTATTTTGGTGCGTTTTATCTCTGACCCATGGGTGGAGTTATTTGGTGTACGTGTATGTATGTGATGATACATCTGCTGACCGTTCTTTTCACCTTACCTTGTTTGCCAGGCTTCTGTGTGGTGTTGATCTGATTCGTTTTCGGTAAAGTCATGTCAGATTAGCCAACAGAGAGGAGTCAGACAAGGCAGTTTGGCACATATGTGTGTATTACGCACCACTGTCTAGAAAGTTTTCAAGCAATGAGACACAGCATAATTATACTCATATTTACAGCATCACTTTCTTCCAATCACAGAAGGACGGGATTAGAATGCGTACCATCAAACGAGGAGCACACCAATCGAACTACGATTGAATATGACCACAGACGATTGGAGAACCGCGATACGAGGAAAGGTTTTCAATGTGCAGTAGCCGCTCGTCTGAACGACGCTGCCGTATCTACCAGCTAAAATATTATTTGATAACGCTTCAAAGTAAGGATGACGACTTTGACCGCTAAGATATTCCGTATTTACCATCAGCAATCTTTCCTATACTTTGTTGCTGAATATTTTGTCTGTTTTTCTGTTCAACCTTAACTCTTGTTTTCCATTCTTATCTTTTCTAGTGTACAACGGAATATACTTCAGTTTTAAGCTACTTCTCGCAGTATATTTTTGGATCTTTATTCCCTGCCTGATTGTTATCATTGTAATCATTCTACGTATTATCTCAGGAATGAGGGTTTCACTGTCGTACTAGCCTATCGACTGGTTGGCCAGCAGTGGACTGTTTGGACACATCCACACTCACTACCATGACTCCTGCTGTTATTTGTTTGGCTTTGCATTATATATGTTGCGTACGAACTGAATCACATATGGTGTGCATCAAGCCATCTGTTTTAAGTGATATGAAGAAGAGTTCATTGTCTTCCGTCACTCAGAGAGTATAATCCGAAAATGATCCCGCCAGGCATATGTGTGTGTTCGCTCTATACGAGTGTCAAGTTCACGCAAGTGATAAATGTGTTTCTGTTACGTTCACTCCTCCAGCGACACCAAAATCACTGTAATCATCAAACTATCCGATGTATACCTAACTAGCTCTTGAAAACAGGAAGATCTGGTGTTCGCTGCTCGACAGCTTCGGCAGAATTGCCGGGAACGAAACCAACCCCTGTATGCCCTCTTCGTCGACTTCACCAAAGCATTCGATTAAGTGAGCTGCAAGGCGCGCTGCTTAGTAAGTTTGGATATCCAGGTAAGTTCGTCAATTTGATTAGATTGTTGCATTTGAGCATAAGGGCGAAGGTGCAATCGTGTGGATCGACCTCTGATGATTTTGACATTGTCACTGGCGTGAAGCAGGGTTGTGTCCTGATACCATCCCTATTTAGCCTATATTTGACTGCCATGCTAACAGTTACTTTTCAGGATTCTGGGGAGGACGGTGTTATGGTAGAGTACCGGACGGATGGGCGCCTACTGAATACTCGACGTTTCGGCTCCCCAACCAGGTTGAATACCTCACTGATGCGCATGCTTCTGTACGCATATAGCGAGGACGAACTACAGCGACTGGCCATGGCTTTCGCGACCGCGGCATCTAAGTTTGGACTGGACATCAAGACAGCTAAGTCATTTTCCTTCTTTCAGCCTCCCCTGGACGGAAGTGCTGTCTGTACATCTTCACTTCAAATCCGTGTTAACGGAGATGTTGTCAACAGCTGCACAGATTTTTGCTACTTTGGTAACAACATTTTCACCAATCTGTCCGTGGAACGCCAGCTGATGGCTCTCGTAGCTGAGACTAGTACTGCTTTCGGACGTTTTGAAAGACGTGTCTGGAAGAACCACAGCCTAAAACCGCTCAATGGTGCTGTCTGTACTGCTGTACCGCAGTGAAACGTGAACATTGTATCAGCGGAACGTGCGCCATCTGAGCCACTTTCAGTTGCAACGTCTAAGACTCATCCAGGGTTTCCGGTGGTCGGACATAATTCTTGACACTGAGGTACTGCGGCGTGCACACATGAGCGAGATGGAAGAACTGTTGATGTTGAATCAGCTTCATTGGCTGGGTCATGTCTGTCGGATGAATGATGACCGTATTCCGAAGTAGGTGCTGTATCGATAACTGAGATCATGTAAGCGAAATCCTGGTGGTCAAAAGCTGAGATACCAGGATGCTGTGCAGGTAAGTCTTTCATGTTGTAACATTGATTTTAGATGCTGGGAAGACCTAGCGTTGAACCGGACGACTTGGAGGAATACGATTTGGACGGATGCCCGCGAGTTCAACGAGCAGTTATTGCGCGACTGAGAACGAAATCGCGCGGTTCGCAAGGGAACAATGGGTACCGTAAGTCGTGGTGACTTGACAATATGGTGTTGCGATGTGTGTGGCCGCGAATGTGCTGGCCATTTGAGATTAGTAGGTCACCAGCATACTGATAGTGTACCGTCGGTGAAGGGGAACCGAGTACGTTAGGCTCTGTTAGGTCATATCAGCATATCCATTCTGTTTTTTTTTAAGACCATGGTCGCTGGGTAACTAATCTGCTCCTCTTTTCATAACCTTGGATATTTGTGATCTTCTACCGATTCTTTCTTGAGCTCTGATAGTGTTTTTGAAGATTAATCGTTTGCATGATCTTTTCATGGTTCACCTGTGAATTTTGTTCTTAAATTTATCCTCCCAGGAATGTGTATACATGAGTACGTATACTGAAATGCTTCTTGTATTACATTTTACATATCTTCTCAGCTTAGACCTCGTCATTGTCTCGGTATATTTTCCGAGATATGAGGATTCCCGTTTCCTGCTAGCTATTCAATTGGCTAACCAGCATTGGCCAGCTGGACACAAAGGCCTCACTCACACACCTACAGATCTAATTCCTCCGGGTTTAAACCGGATAAGTTGTGTGTGAATGGAGCCGCAAGTGGTGCACCGCATGCCACAGGGGATGTTGGTTTGAAGCGCAGGCGTCCTTAGACTTCGGTCACTGTAACAGGTTAATTCGTTTCGGATGCCGCCAACCAACCTAGACGAGTGTCAGGCTTGTGCAAATGATGAATGCATAGTTTCCATTATGTTCACTCTTCCAACGATGCTCGAATCACTGTCACCAACGGACTATTTGATGTATCCCTAAGTCGTCCTTGAGAACAGGAAGAACAAAGACCGTGTGAGTGTTGGAAGAGTGTCTGTCCGGATGCCAACATCGCGGCCCTCATGCACTCGACCTCATGTCAGTCCACGGCCTGAAGACCACACGTCGATTTAAGTCAGTCACAGTCAAGGTCAACGCATGTACGATCGGTAACGCTCTTTGCTCATGAGGCGACTTTTGTGGCTCCAAATACTATCACTCACACATGTAAATGAAACAACAATGTCACTCGCAATTGCACACATTACAGTTAACTTGAAATAAAGCATTTGGAAATCATGGCGACGTATACGAAACTAATGTTCAGTGAGTCTTATTCGTTTATGCGCAGGTTATTTTGTTTGGTTTAGAAACTCCTATGGAAAAATGATTAATCCAGATCGATAATTTATGCTTTTTATATATAGTGGCGATTCGGAGTGCACACATTATTTTACTGAAGCGAATATCAGTTTTACACAAACTTGCGTGTTGTCCAGTGAATGTGCACATGATATTCACCTTTGCCTGATATAGGTTACATTGTCCTCCTCCTCCTTCTACTCCCCTCAACATGATCACCATCATCATCACCTACAGCGGCAGCGGGCATTTGCTTGGTGATAATTACGGTTCAACAGTGTTTCATCGGATTTTGCAGTTTTCAAGAAAACAATGGACTATCAACCAATCACTGGTTTTGTAATCGATAGTTAACTATTCGACGATCATCAAATTCATGATCCATGGTTTATCCAGACTAGAATGCATAAGATCCATAAGTGAAAGCATAATGCATTTGTAATTGGTTTGTTCGAAAATGCACTATCCGCGATCTCTGTCATTCATTTGTAACATGAGAAGAAAGCTTACTGGTGTAATTGGAATTCGGCTAACCTCCATTTCTTTGATGAGTTTGAGGATGCTATATTCATCCTTTGCGAGTTCACTTGAAGGTCGTTCGCAAAACTTGTTACAGACATATTTTTCCATAGCCCACGTAGTATCAAATAAGCGCATATTTCAAATAATTGGAGTATACTCAGTTCACTACAGTGTTCACATTTGTTTTTATCACATTTATCCAATCACCTCATTTAGCACGGTTTCGCGGCACTTCTGTAGCAAACGGCGTTGATTAGCTGTTATTAACAAAATGTTGTTTATGTGTAGCTTTTGTGTTCCTTTATTTTATCAACTCTACTAGAAAACATGATAGTAAGTTAACTATTTTGTGTGACCTCCGTTTTCTAGTTATAAAATTAGACACATAGGTCTAGTCTGGTTTTCAAATAGAGGCAGTTCATTGCAGGTGATCCCAGTCAACTCGATCGTAACAGAATGTTATGAATGCCATTGTATAGTGATTGTCATTAGACCTATTTCTCACTACCGTAGTTTCATTACATTGTTGACAATAAGCTGTACGATTCCACTCGAGAGATAAATGCTCGATTTACTTAGTTCGAGTTTTATTGCTACTGTGTCGAAACTAGCTCTTGGGTTGAGCTAAGTTAATAAACTCACTCCCGTATTTCTGGAACCTTCATAGTAGGACTCGCGGACTTCTCAAAAGGAATTCCCGCCCACTTGAAATTCTCAATATTCATAACTCGTCAAGGAAAATCGAAGGTCATTTAGAACGCTTCGAAGTATGGTGTCTCAAGAGCGAAGTGTTGAAATCAAAATAAGAATTTGCTCACTTTCTCACCGTAATTGAAAAGGATGCTTACAGCTTGGTGGAAAACTTGTCGTTTCCTGATTCAACAATTTCTCTTTGTTACAAATCCTTGAAGAAACTGTTGCTTTCACATGTCTAACCTGCAAACTTTGAAGCAGCTGAACGAACGAAATTTTATACGTTCGTTGAGAATAAAGATCAAGGTCTCACACAATTCATTCTCGAAATCCAGACTCAAGCATCTCGGTGTGATTTCCGTGATCAATTACATACTCAAATTCGTGACCGTTTGGTCGCTGGAATAAATGGCTCTGATCTGCAACAGACGCTTTTACTGCCTCCGAATTCCACACTCCAGTCAGCTGGAACATTATGCAAACAGTATTAGGATGTCGCAGCTGCTGTGAAGCATGAATCGATGAGTTTACACAACAACAATACGAGACGATTGGAAGGTCAACAAAGGTGGCTTTTTTAAGAAGCAAATACTCGGAATGCGATTGATAATAATCAACCTGCACCTGAATGAGATGCCACCAGACGGTGGAACAGTTGTAAGTCACATGACAGTAAACAGTTCTGATTGACTTGTCGACTTCTTAACGCCAATTGCCAGAGGTGTGGTAAAATCGGGCACATTCAATCCGTTTGCCACAGTTCAAATCTTCAGTCACACATTCCAATTACGACGATAATATCTTGAGTTCTCACGTTCATTCTATTGCTTTTGCTGCTACATCTGTTGATTCTACCAGTTACATTAAACGAATCTGTGAAGTTAGTAATTGTACTGAACAGTCATCCATTGTGGACACTGATGGCGTTGAATAATTCATCCCTGTTCATTTCGTAAAGGTATCACTGGACACGCTTCAACAGTCCTCGGTTCTTGTCAAATCACAATTTCCCATTCTCAGTCCAGTGTTAATAGTCGCCACGTTTTGGTTATTGAACGTGTGCCATCAAACGTTGGTTTAAAAATATGAAACTTTTAGACATCTATGTTTCATTGTTTTTGGATGAACCTAAATCACAAACGCGCAGTTTACTCCTTCAGTGTTCAAAACCTTCTGGTGGTATGCTTGCCAATACAATTTCTTTCGAACTCAAAGACAATCAAGTTTTTTTGAAGAGACAAATAATCCTTTTGGCTTAATTGAACCTGTCGGAAAGGCAACCGACGAACTTGTGGAAAAAAAGATATTACAGCTCCGCAACCATCCACTTGGGACACACTCATTGTGACTTCGTCTGATCGTGACGGTAAAACACCTTGAATTTCCGATGATTACCGACTCGCGCTCAACAAATTCTTGTTGCAGAGGGGTTGTGCCACCACTGGACCAGAGGATAATCTACATCAATTTCATAGCTGAAAATATTTATCAAATCTCGGTGTAAAGGACACTTTCCTACAGATTCCACTTGACGAGGCTTCCAGCCCTCTGAGAAACATCAATGTTCCCTTCGGATTGTTTCGGTATAATTTTCTACCCTTTGGTCTGAATGTATCACCTGCCATATTTCAAGATATTATGAACATCATTGCTACCAGTCTGGAGGATGTTTTCCTTTACCAGGATGATACTATTGTGCATGCGACACCCATGCCTATTCATGATGAATGATTATGGGCTCTACTGAAACATTTTTGCTCTCTGACCGTTGCTAATAATTCTTCCGAATGTATTTTTGGTACGTCCAATTTCTCATGTTTAAAGTTTCTTATTCATGAGAAGGTTTATCTTTATGTTCTCGATCGTTTTTCACCTTTATCTGTGGCATCCACTCCAAAGACTTTTGATGAGTTTCGTTTCTTGATGAGTTCCCTTCATTATTATTCTCGGTTCATTCCTAATTTCGCAGATAAGGCAAATCCTTTGTTTTATCTTCTTCTTCAAAATGATTTTGTTCGGAATGACATGCATGAACGAACTCTCCGAGTTCTGTTGAAGTTTCTGTCTTCCGATGAAGTTTTATTCACATTCTCTTCAAAATGATCGTCAACACTGACTGCTGATGCTTCAACAACGGGTATTGGAACTGTGCTAGGACGAGAGCGTCACTCTGTTATTTGCATTTCTAGACGCTTCAGCTCAACAGATCGTGGATATGCGTAAACAAAGGCGGTAGTATTAACGGTTTACTGAGCGATCACCAGAATTCACAAGTATTTATCCAGTGCTCATTTCATTGCAGTCACTGATGGCGAGGCTCTTCAATTCAGTTATGATCCTAACACATCGTTTGGTATGTCTTCCGCGGCCATGGTTCAGCGACGGAATATTACTTTGGCTGTGTACTCATAATATCCAGCACCGTACTGAAAAATTCATTCCTCTTGCTGAATATTCATCTCGGTATGTTGACTCCGGAGGGAGTGGTAACTCAGGCTGTTTACTAACTCAACTGCTTCCAGTTTCTCCTTCTGATTTCATTCATGATGCTTAATAATATTACCATGCAATTTTTACTTCGTTACATAATTGTTGGAACTACGGTAACTGGCGGAGATTTACTGAATTTTACAAACGTCTAGATGAACTCTTTGTTACTTCCGATGGATTATTGTGTTTCGGTGATAGAAGTGTTATTTCTCACACATTACGATCCGCGGTACTAGAAGGATAGACTCAAATCATTTGGGAATTGAATAGATAATGACATTGTTCCGTCTGACTTCTTGGTGACCAGAATTGAATGATGATTTATGTGACATTATTAAAAGATGTGCTCAGTGAGTACACGAAGCACAATCGCGACCATCATAAAGGATATCTTGGCCAGTGACTTTGAAGCTTGGCGACGAATACATGCTGACCACGGTGGTCCATTCTTGAATAAATATTATGCCTTGGTTACCATTCATTCACATTCTCGTTGGTCGGAAGTTATTTGACGTCGTCAGCAACTGCGGATCTCACTCTGATTGCACTGCGAAAAATGTTTAGTCGGGAAGGAGTAGCATATGCTTTGGTCACTGACAATGGCACACATTCCACTGCGCATAAATTTGAAGACTGGCTGAGGAAATTAGGGTGTCGATATTTGCTTGCTCCATCAAGACATCTTCAATCCAACAGTGTCGCTGAGAATTTTGTACGTATTTTGGAAAGTGCAATCAAGTCCGTTAACCCGTCTAACTTCGTAGAACTGGAGAATGGCGTGGGTAGCTTCTTAATGCAGTATCAAAAGTCTGGCCACTCAACAACTGGGAGCAGTCCAGCTAAGCTGCTCAAAATCCGTGTTCTCCGAACCGTCACCCTTATTCTCGAATCAGCTGAAATTGTGTATAATCGTGGGAGTGATGGCTGATCATCCCGATGAATTGCGCTCAATAATCTGAGTATCCGTATGGGTCGCGTACTCGATCTAGATGTTGGATCTATTCATCGTAGTCACCCCCATCAAATTGTCTATAATTCACTTGTCCCTAACGCTGTAGTACCTATTACTAATGCCGACGTTTGAGCAGTTATTTTATGATCAAGCTCTTCGGTTGAAAAGGCTACTGAGGACGAACCACTATAGTTGTGACTATCCGTGTTGAGGACGAGTGATCGCCCAATGCTACTCACCCCAATATTCAGTGGTGGGGCAGCAGCATGGAGTTTGCCCTCGAAGTAGCCGCAGTAAAAACATGGAAAGGGACAACATAGAAACACTACAGCGCGGTGTCCTTGGATAGTTCTGGCTACGCATAGGAGCTGAGTATTAGCGTCTGTGACAGCCAAAACCTTCTGGGACGATTGACATATGCAGATGAGTGTTTTTGTTTCTTTTCCTGTTTGATCACACAACCTGTTTTGGCTTCCTAAATAAAGAACCTTTGTGCCATCCGCGTTCTTGGCTCACAACATCTGAACCGATCGGAAGTAAACACCGCAGAAATTATAACAATCCTGACTCTCAGTTAAACTGTGGCGTATATGAATCAGATGATTGGTCCATATGTGCGAAGCATACATGTAGATTATTGATTTCCCATAACCCCTCTTTCCGTCAGTTAACTGATATCAACTGGATGGACTGTATCAGGAACAAGAAATTCCATTGACGTGAAGAGAGCAAATGTGCACATCCACGTCCGATAAGCGAGATGGTGAACATAAACAGTCTTCGTTGGTTGGACCGTGTAATCTGCATGGTGATGGAGTCTCAGCCACACAATGTATTGTCCAGTGTAGTTGTTGATAATGGTTGATAGAAGAAACCGAATGATAGTCAGGTAGTGACATGATCATTGGTGGTGAAAGCCTTGACCATTTCACTGAGGAGGTTTGATAAGGTCAACTATTTGGTCAGGAAATTTAAAACATTCGCATTGCCGATTACAAACCCCCACTGACATGGTGGTGTGTCGCATTCAATGGCGAGCCAGTATCTGCAAACTGGCTGATTCTTCATTCCCGTCAGACGCAACAGTTTCCTTCTGTTCAAGTCATCTCCTTCAACTTCATTGCAGATTTGATCCTATTCACTGTCCGATACTTCGTATAACCTAAACCGTCCGAACAGCAACCCAATTCCTCGTAATCATGTGTCGGCCTCATTGCTGAAAATAATGATGATGATGATGAGGACGATCGTGCTTATCACATCGCTAGTTGGTGTGTTTAACTAAAATCTCAACGTAATCAAATTACATTAGGTACAAGCGTGGAATTCAAAAGAATTTATCTAAGTTTTTATAACCTAAAAATAGTATGATATTGGCCTAATGTACTAGCGTGTGTGCGTTTGTGTTTGTGTATGTGTGTGCATGTGAATATATACAGGCGGCGGCTGTTGTTACAATAGTGTTCCTGTTTGAATTTTTATGGTAGGATTTGCACCACTGCATAGGGGGACGGAGATATCCGTGGACTAGTTTGTGTTCTGTACCTGATCTAAACGGACGAGCACACAACATTTTCACAATGCGGCTAACTACGCGGCACCTGGCAAATCTTACTCAACCACGCGAACACGTGTGTGTCGCCTATTATACGGCAGCTGCGTGCATCTCAGATATGCGTGACCACGCAGTGGAACGGAAGGTGAAACATAGTTTCTATTCTCATCCAACGTACGCACTTAAACAGTTCATTCCATGGGAGTGCGACAAGTTCACGGATAAGTAGGCGGTTGTGGAATTCTTTGAATAACTCTGATGAAAACATTATTCACCACATTCGTATATGTTCACTTGGCATCATTATGAACTGCTAAATATATCATCTTAATATACAACGTGTTCAGTGTTAGTTGTAGTTATGAGTTAGATCCAGTGCGTCAGTGAATGTCTAAACCTGCATCTTGTCAATTTGTTTAGATCAGACTTAAGTAAAACGGTTTAATTCAATTTTGTTGTTCTTCTACTAGGGCATCAGTTAGTACGGGCTCTGTCTCCGCCAACTTCGTATATCTAATGAGCCTAAAATACAAAAGTGATCATCAATTTAATGTACCTCTGACGGAATAAATTAATTCCAGAAGCGCTCTTTTCTCTCACTCTCCTGTTACTGATCGTATTTCATGCGATTTTGCGTGTGTTGGTGTATGTGTTTGTGTGTGTGTGCATATTGCACGTAAGTCAGGTTGAAACGAGGGATGGGTGCGCATTTCTTACGTTTACATCTGTCAAGATGATAAAGTCAATGCCAATCTATCGTTCCAGTAAGTACGTAACAGATCACTGCCCCTTGTAAATGCGTACATCAAATTGGGCGCGAAATGATGGTGATAGATTACAAGCCAATTTTTGATCAGATTCCATCGATTATGCGCACCTGTTTTGAACTCAGCCATCAGGTGTCATCCATATTTGTGAATTTTAACATGCTCTTTGAATGTGTGAGCCGTGAATCATTGTGGACCGTGCTTCGTATGTATGGGTGTTCAGATACGCATGTCAGTTCAATTAGACTGCTGCTTGTGAACGTGAAGAAGAAGGTATGATATCAGATATCAGATGATTTTGTCATGGTCACTGATGTGAAGCAGTGTTTTGTTTTAGCTCCAATCTTATGTACCTCATTATTGACCGCAATGCTAACGTTTGCTATTCAGGACTGGGTGGATGATGACGCTAAGATTGAATACCGTAGGTATTAACATTTGCTGAATAGTGGATTTCTCCGCACTCCATGTCGTCTACATACTTCGACAATACGCATGCTGTTGTTTGCAAACTACTGTGCATTACTTGTACATAGCAAACATGAACTACTGTTATTGACCACAGCTTTTGCGACTGCGGTATCCAAATTTGGATTGGATGTCAACACGGCTGAAACCTATTCTGTTGTTGAACCCTCGCTGGGCATAGGCGGTATGCTTTCACCTAGAATTTTTCACCATTAAGGACATTGTTGATCACGACGCAGACTTTTGTTACCTGAGTAGTAATCTGTCAAAGTATTTGTCTGTAGATTGTGAGCTGTGAGATCGTATGGCAGAAGCTAGTGTTGCTTTCGTACGTCTTGAAAGACGTGTATGGAAGTGGCATATGCTGACGATGACCAGTAAACTACATGTCTACCGCTCAAACGTGCTGCCTATTTTAACGTTCAGTAGTGAAAATCAGACTGTGTATCAGCGGGAGTTGCGTTGTCTTTCGATTTGCAATATTTACGACGCATTTTGACTATTTGGTCGTCGGTCATGATTCTGAACGCCGAGTTGGTTTGATAAGCGTACACGGACAGGATTAAAGTCATGCCGATGCTCGGTGAACTTTGCTGACTGGGTTACATCCGTGAGATGATGGACAATCATATTTGAAACAGTTGGTTTAAGGACAACAGGGAAAGGATAGGCGAAATCCTGATGATCATAAACATATATGTCAGGATGTTTCCTCAAATATTTCCTGGGAAAATTTACGAGATGCCGCGAAATTGTGAGCTATCCGTGGGAGATTGACCAGCGTTTTAGGCCGATTTTAACGATGACACGGATACTCATGGAATTTTTCCGTTTACATCAGAAACCGAAAAATCAAGAATCACGATGTGTGAGTGAGCTGCGGCGAACATCTAGTCTGCTGGCGCCTACTAGCGTCAACATGATTTCATCTAGATTGCTTGAATTAGCTGTGTACTGTGGGGGTTAATTGAATGTGCGTTTCATCCCTGGCCCATGGGTATTGTAAATTTGCGCATGTGTGCATGTACATCTTCTGACCATTCATTTCACCATGATTTGTTTGTCAGGCTTCCGCGTTGTTTTGGTCCGGGAGCTATGCTGATTGGTTTTCGGTACAGTAATATCAGATTAGCCAACAGAAAGGAGTCAGACTAGGCAGGCCAGCTCATCTGTGTGTATTTCGCATTAATGACTGCGAAGAAATGCTTGAGCAATTTGGCATACAGCAGGACTGCACTCATATCTGTCGCACCGCTTTCTTCCAAGTATAGAAGGAGGGTTAGTACTTCCGAACCATCAACGGAACGGATATGGGAAAACCTATTGTGCGTTGTGCTGATGTTCAATATTAAGTAATTCCTTGGTTAAGCCATAACGAGTTGAAAACGAGAAAAGTTCTCGGTTTCGCAACGTTTCGACCCTCTCGGAGAGCCTTTATCAGGCCTGTATCAAGCCTTTATCAGCTTGAAGTCAATTGGTCCAACCATCTTGGTTCAACCTTCGGTGTATTCAGTTAAACCTCATACCACAGACATTGCAAATCAGACCACCGGACAGTTCTGAGTGATCTAGACGTGCCGCCCGAGTTGCTGAGCGTAGACTTCTTCGTCAGCGAATCCATAACTGTTCTCTCCGGTTACTACAGATTCGAAGGGACATCCAGCAATTGGAAACCCCGCTTGTATGCTATTGGGGCAAAGCTGGAGAACTGGAGATATTGTCCGCCCCATGTTGCTTTGCGATGGATCGATCGCTGTAATTTCCCATCCCCACACTTAGTAATGAGTACATCTAAAAATGCTAAACAACATACCGCTTGTACAGTAAGGTTTTGGCAATATTATCACAGACTTTCCGTTCAATCATTCCCAAGAAGACATCGGCTAATGTTGGGCCTAACGGACTACTCATAGCCACTCCGTCAACTTGTCTATAAGAAAGCCCTTCAAAATTGAACCTGATATTTTCTGTACACAACAAAGTGATGTATGTTGATGATATTTTGATGTTTACGGATACTGATCATTTTGATTCATTTTTTAATCTTCTTAACTCTATTCACCCCAACCTATCATTGTCTCATGAAAAGGAATCAAACGACAGTTTAGCATTTTTAGATGTACTCATTACTAAGTGTGGGGTTGGGAAATTACAGCGATCGATCCATCGCAAAGCAACATGGGGCGGACAATATCTCCAGTTCTCCAGCTTTGCCCCAATAACACACAAGCGGGGTTTGATCACAACTCTATTTCATAGGGCCAGTCGTATTTGCACTCCTGATAAGCTCAGGATGAACAAGAAATGCTGAGGAAAACGTTGCTGGCAAATGGATATCCTGAAAAGTTCATAGATATTCACAGCAAGGCGACCAAATGCAATGGACAAATGCAAACAGCTCAGAAGAAAGATATATTTCCATTTTTGAAATTCAAAGGCGATCACCTAGCAAACGACATCAAGTACAAACTGAAGTGTGCCCTATCCCGTACGTATGCGGCTGCCCAATTATGCTTGGTTCAAACCACCAAAGGACCAGTTCTACACAATCGCGAACGCAGTCTGTCTGACCATTCTGTCTCTCACGTTGTCTATCAGTTCACTTGCAGTTGCGGTGACGTTTATATAGGTAGAACAGACCGACGGCTATCTCAGCGTGTGGCCGAACACGCCCCAAACTGGTTAAAACAGCGCATGACACAACAACCGGAAGCCGGTGAATCTGGTACTCGAAGCCCCGCATCATCGATTGCAAGACACCTTATGGTAACAGGTCACCAGGTGGTCCCACTTAACTCTTTCAAAATATTATTACGTCATCAGAACCCGAAGCTACTGGCCTTTAGCGAAGCCACGCTGATTAGAGCTCACCAGCCGGTGCTATGTGCACAAAAGTGGGTGAAGCAACCTATAGGGTTGCCGTGGTGGTGATGACATAATTCGTGGTGTGACTGTATGCGTGTTCATACCCTGTCTATCTCTAATTGTCTGTCATATATAACTTGCATGTTTTACGTTTGCGACTGAAATTTTCTTAACAGGCATTTGCTAGTGAACTTCGACTGAGATGACCACAACACATCGGTGACAAAGCCGAGTGTTTTCATTTGGGATGTGAGAAATCTCCATGTCCGCTGAGCTTGAAATTTAGGTTGCAAACATTTCATCACCAAACAAAGTGATACTATCAATGCGTAAGTGCTTCGGCGTGTAGATTTTCAGCGTGCAGATTGGGTTGGCCTCCTGATTTGAATTCCGCTGGGTCGCTCTCTGTTTTTCATGTCCTTCGATCTGAACTATCACTGGTTGATTCGTGTTGCATTTGAACTGTGTCCCGATGTTTAATTGGTTATTTCTTGTAGTCTTTTATCTGGAGTCTGACTGGTCGTTCTTTGTTTCTGTCGAACTCCGACCTTGAATCTGATTGGTTGGTCCTTGTTCGTTTTGGAATTCCATCCGATTGGTTAGTTGTTGGCCGGTTTCGACTTTGCTCTAATCCGTTCAAGCCGCTGCGTTCGGGTTTATTAGCATTTGGGTTTGATGGTGTCTACATCTTTACACATCCTTGGTTCGCATTGCTTCGTAGATTTTGTCCGGTTCGATGTGTACGTTTAGTGACCCGGACGATGAATAACAAGCTTCGGAAAATTTTCGTGCATGTCCGTTGTTTGCCTGAGTGAGGACTTCTGCGGTATTCAAGTTGAATGTGCGTCCAGTTTCATTCTCATGTACAGAGATCAGAGAAAACGGATCGTGCCTCTTGATGGCTAACTCGTGTTGATAATTTCTGTTTGGTTTGACCGACGTAATATTGCCCACTGTAATGACGTTGGTTTTTCTAAGTGCTATATAAGAGTAGGCATCCATCGAAATTCACCAAACTTCACGCTCAAAAACTATTCGTCGAAACACTTACGCACTGATGATGTAACCTCGTTTGGTGGTGAAACGTTTGAAAACTAAATACCAAACTCGGTGAACATACCAATACCAACGGTGTCGACGTCTCATTTTTTCTGATAAACTGGGCATTCGGATCCAATGCTTATTATCTACCGTTTCATCCATCTGGATACACTTAGACAAACTGCATGCTATTTGCGCTAACCGCCAATTGTCTTCAATGGTGGAGCTGACATTAGAACCTTTAATAATTGTAATTAATAAAGATCAACAGATCGAAGGATGGTGTCTTGTGTGTTTGCATTCAGTATTGCTGATAAGTTTTGCCTTTGACGTTTTCCAACTACATCACTTATGTGCTGCCTGACTGAATACATTTTCTGAGTTAGGGAACTTTCCGCGATGATTGTTTCACACAAACCATTGTTCGATTCATTCAATGAAACAATGGATTCTGTCCAGCACGCCAACAAATTCTAAGAGCGAACTGAGCCCTATTCTAACTGACCTCATGCTCTGAATTACAGGAACCAATAGAAACAACAGAAAACAGAATTTGGATATGGAGCACACTTAGTTATCAGCAATTCGCAGCAATTCGCACAAATACCGTCCATTTACAAATACGTTACTGAACTTGAGATATTGTGAATGTTAGAACATTTGGGTGAATCGATCTTTAAGTTAGATTTTATTAAATATTTTGAGATAATGAGTTTATGATTGCAAAACGATCTGCTCGGAAACAAGCTTAATCTAACCCTACTATACAACCTTTTGAATTCAGTGCCTTCCCAGCTAATTTCCAGGGTGTTTTGAAATGAACTGACATGTACGTTTTACCGTTCCCTATATTTGTATCATTATTCCCTCAATAACACAAACGGTTACGGGTAAACATATTTTACTCCTACCAACACTATTCTCTTTTTTGAGTCCCCATCTTCAGGTTCCTCGTCAGTCGTCAATATCGATGCCTACCAGTTGCGTGGTTACATAATGCTTACCGTAGCATATGAGTAATCTGCTTCTACGTGACTTCGAATGAACTATCACGGCTTGTTTAACACTCGATTACCGCCGAGTTTGTAATATATTCTATTTTATTTTTACATAGATGCCAAACTGTTCAGCAAGATTTCATTGGTGTGATGTCATTTTACCTGTGAGATTTGAAGCTTTCTTTGTTCAGTGGACATTAATTCTGAATTTAACAAATTCTGTTACAGATGATTTGTTGACGGATTTTAGTATTTATCAGCCATATATTCCGCATATTCAACAAAATAATGTGATTAGACAGTGTTAGAAAATCTCACAACACGCTTCGTTTTTGCGTTATCAATATATTAGGCTATTAAAAACCTATGATTCATCCTCTGTGCTGGCAGTTCATTTATCTTTCCGCTAAAAACATGTGTAGTCGATGTTCTCGCTGACCTCGACAGTAATATGGCCCACATTCACTAACCAGACCAATTGATGTCGCCAAACTACTAGAGGTTTTCGTACATGGCACACAAATTTATTACGTAGTGAAACAAATTACCCCAAAAATTATGAGGAGGTGCATTTCTTAACGAAGCAGCCAGGTCGAATCCCATCATATCGATTGATAGATCCGGCTACCGGTGGATTGATTTGTATTAACTCAATGAGTTAATCAATCTCACTCAGTTAATCTGACTTCATTCATACAAACGAACGCCTGTACGTTATCTAAACTGTCTTCGTGTTACATTCTGATGACCCTATCATGTGATTCGTTCTAACGCTCTGACTGCCATATATGAACGTATCGTTCGAGTTGCTTCGCGACTTGTCGACCACGCATGGTAATCCATTCTCCCTAAACATTTAGAGTCTGTGTGGCCTAATTCTGACTCGATTCAACCTTCTAGTAAACATGGTTGCAGTGTCTTTTATTTTATCGGTTCTGGGTCAGGCGATTGGGTGGGCAACCAAGGGAACGATCTAATAAATATGGTGAAACGTTCGACGAACATTATGGGCCGTTCTTGTAGCCGCACTATATCATTGACTCCTCCCTTTCTCCAATTCTTCAGTTTCAATGGATTGACTAGTTTGCATTTATTCACAAGTTCACTGCATTTGGCCCGTACTATTGTTAATATATCCATATTGAATGGTGACGTTTGATAATGTTTGTTTTCCGTCTTACTTGCACTTACCCTAATAGAACATTCGGCAAGTTTTGCGGATGTTCGTGAGCAAACATTTAATATGTTGTGAACATATTTACGCGTTACTGTTTCATAATGGAATTTGCTTAATACGATTGTTCAACGCATTCGTCAGCAACAAGTTCTCAACAAACTTTCGTTGATTTGAATGGAAAAATTGTGTGTTCCCTTGATGTAAATTCGCTTCTCACAAATGTGCCATTAAGGGAAACGGTCGAATTTACCTGTGACTTTGCATTAGCTCACAACATAAAGCTTCATGTCCCAACCAATATATTGAAGCCTTGGATATTATTGTTTACTGAAAATTTCAAATTTTATTTTCAAAACATGGAATTTAAACAAGTAGACGGGGTTGAGTTTGGTAGCCCTCTTGGACCAATTTTGATTGAATTACTCATGTATATGATTGACCTCTGCTTTACCAATACTTTACATGATAACCCGATTTATCTTCTATATGGTGATGACATAACAATCTTCGCACAAGACAAAGAGACAATAGAAAAAGTATTGGAGTTATTGAACACTTCGCACCGAAATCTAACGTTATCTTCTGGGTTCGAAAAGGAAGACACGCTTGCCTTCCTGGATATCAGCATCAAGCGACGGAAGGATGGTACAATGGGTCGATTAGTGCACCGTAAGTCCACCTGGAGAGGACAGTATCTGAACTTCAACAATTTCTCACCCATACAACACAAACGCTCGCTGGTTCGTTGTCTATTTCACAGAGAGCGAACTATACGTTTGGGTCATACACTAGATACGTAGTTAGAATTTATTCTCGAGACCCAAGTCTCCAACGGCTATCCACGGGATTTTATTGATTTTCACAGCAAACCGAAAGTAATAAACCCACAAGAAACGTCCGTTCCGAAGAAACCGGTGTAGATGCAGTTATCTTACAAAAGGGATAGTAATATATCTTTTCTAATGCGACGACTGACACAGGTTATCCAACGGACGTACAATGCAGCTACACTGTGTTTACGTAGTCGCACCAAGTCACTAACACTTCCTCACATTAAGACGCTAGAGCTATCCATTTCATACTGTATCTATCAGTTCACCTGCAGTTGTGGTAACGTTTACAATGGCAGGACTGCTGGAAGGAACATGTGTCCAAGTATATCGAAGACTTGATGTATGGAATGACCCGACGCGACCCGGTAGACCCCACAAACACTTTCCGCTTGTTGATGCGTCAACACAATCCCGTCATCCTTGAATCACTCGAGGCGCTGCTTGTCACGCGTAGCAAGCCAATCCTCTGTGTGAAAAGGCTGTTGACCCTGAACCTCCGTCTGACAGGGTTTTGACCGTTGATAGGCTAGTGTATACACTGACTTGATGTGTGAACTTGATTCGCTTAAAAAATTTTGATGTTCATCGCCGTTATGTGTAGCAGTTGGCGAGAACATGGTGTGAGAACAATGGTACTACCATCTTGCAAAACCGGTCTTCTGATTTCGTAACTGGGGAAGGATGTTTTACACTCATTTATCGTTTAATGAATCCAAAGGATTAGGGGAACTATGGCATCATAATGAATTGCTTGTGAAGGTAGGATAATACATTTATGTAGATATCGTCTCCGGCAATTTCTTTGTAATAGGGGATGGTTGACCGTGGGCTGTTGTATTATACCTTTCCAGAATGACGTGACAAAATCGAACACATTGATATTTTTCCGGGAAGAAAGTGAAAGACCCGACCTGCCTGTGCATTTTACCAACGATCTGCATTTGATTTTCCTTTTTTACTGCATGTAAAAATGGCTCAACAAAGTGCCGGTTTTGAACACGGTATACAATAACACGCTATGATTGCTTTGTATTGTCAGATAGAAGATAGAACGTGAGTTATTTGAGATATATATTAAGCATAGTTTGAACTAACTACGTGGAGTGAGGCATAGGTTAACTCATTTTTGCTGAACTACAAATGGAAGAACATAAAAATACATCATTTATGTCCCGTGTCATATAGATATTTTGTTACTAGCAAATAAGAAGATTTTTGTTATCTATGAAATTAATAGCTTCAATTGTTCCTGACGCAAATTGTTTAACTAAAACTAACCATGTCACTTTGTGAAGACAACATTGCGTGTAGAATTAAAACAATCACAGTTTATTGCAAATAACACTCACCTTTGTAATAATGATCGACATCTATAAGGTGATTCAAGTAAACGTCATGTCTTACTAAAATTCAAATGTTTTTTATGTAACGGACTAATACGATTGTCGTAAGTTACAGGAGAGTGTAAATGCATTCCGAAGAGGCGTGCACAATACACAACTCCTGTTACACAAACCACTATTCAGCAAGCAGGGCAATAACTTAAAGTCTACTCACGTGATTGCACCATCTTGTTCACTGTATTAACATTCGTAACGGGTGCAATGCGTTACCAGTTTGTAACATTTCTGATTTGGTAGATCATGGCTTATATTTGTACGAATAACATGCCACGATCAATAAAGATTAGAAGTACCCTCTTGGAAATAAGAAACTCGCGTTTATCAGAAACAATAAAAAAACTTACATTTAGCCAACTCCGATTGAAACACTTTAATACAAAAGTATACAAACCTATTAAACAGTGTAAGTATTGCAGAGTAAATGCAAGTCATTTTCCAATATTTAGCTTACAAATAAGTCATATACTCTTGCCTTCTAATCCCTCATATAAAACAATAGTTTTTGCAAACTTACTCTGATAAATTTCAGTGGGGATTTCTGGACAACAGACAAGGTAATGTTATTAAATCTGCTTCAGTTACTGTCTTGCGATTCCGCGACTTTTTAAACAAAATTTGGAGATTCACACAAATAAATTTTGCTCGCATTCATTTCCAGGTTGATTATTATGAACCATAATTTAGAGACAGATGAATGAATTGATCACAATGAAAGATGATCGCAATTCAAATAGATAAACTTTGTTAGTTGCTCGAGATACACTTGCAAGATCCATCCCGTTTCTATGGACAACGTGATTTTGACAAATAGATATTAATGGTTGTTTTCTGCTATTTACAGCAATACGGTACTTACGAAGTTTAAACAGTTCACTTAGTTTGGGAAGTGTTGTAAACCTAGTACATATGAGGTATGAAAACTGCTTGTATGGGGTCCACAATTTCAAATTTATAGCTTAGGTCTATTGAGGGGAACGATGATAGCCTTTCTATAAATAGTAAATGTTAGCTGCTCTTATGGGTGCACATTTTCGTTTCAGCCGATGGATGTAGACAAACCTTTGTTTGGCCGTGTAAACAAATCACGAAGCTACGGCCAGTAAATAGTAAAGTGTCATGGACCCAGAATTTACAAAACGGAGCATTGTCAATTATGACCAACTCATGATTTCAAGTTGAACATCATTCAAAGTTATTTGCGGTCTTCATATTCAGATAGACATTCTAGCCACCTTCTTTCGAAATGAAACTCTAAACTCGGATTCCGTTCTCATTGGAACTCGTTAGTAGTGCATATCTTCGCCTCATCTGGGATTATTACTCCAGTCACACTTTCATAAGACAACGTTGACCACTGCGTCATTTTCCCTACTTTGAGAACGACCGAATTATCATATCTGAACACTTCTTTTTGAAAGAGGCTGCCTGAGAAGTGCATCCGAATGTGATAACTGTGATCAGATTTGGTTGATGTTCAACTTGAAATTAATCAAATCCTCATTTGCTCATTTTATAATTCTTTTACACTGGCCTAATTCCATCTACACAAGCCCCTCTGTCACTTGTGCAAAGGCGTCAAATAGGTCAATGCCTTTTTCAGATATTCTGATTTCTGTGCGCTCAGGCGGTTTCACCGGGCCAGTCTGTTTATCGGAGGATCGTGTGGAGTGGCCAGTGCTTGCAACTTCTCTTCCCTTGTGACCGTAGCTTACAAGCGTGCTGTAACTGAATGTTTTTCAATCCACCAGTTCAGTTGCAGTTAGTGAGATGCCTACGTCGGCAAATCTGATCGAAACTTGCGACCAACAGAGGTGGACCATACATTCAGATGAATGTAACCATTTTACGGATTGTGATAGTTGGGGATGTGGGGGTGTGGATGAAAACGTTTGGAGAAATCGGTTGATGCATTTTTATAGATGTGAGATTTCGCACCCATAAGCAGTCAGTCTAATGACTTGAATTTTACGCGTGCTACTCGGTTTACTATAATTGTCGATTTGATGAAAGTCAGGAAAGAATGAGACCTTTGATCATCGCATTGATTTATACACTCTCCTAACTCTACAACAGACATCCAAATGATATGCGATTCATTTATAACACAGTGGAAAATCTGTCATTTGGTTTGAACTGATCGTGACCGTTTATGCTTAGTCGAACTGGGAACCACATTGTACTTAGTTGCTGTGAACATCCCAGATTCGCTCAAGGCAGAACACATTTTACATCACCAATAATTCTTAATCACTTCAAATGGTATATTATTATATATATAATATATTGTGTATATCATTGCATATCGTTGTGTATGCCTATTGGTTATTGAGGGACTCACGTTCAGTCATATGTTGGATGGCTGATTTTGCATTCGAGAGTGGAAATACTTATGTGAATTGCGAAAGGATTGGTGAATATTACCACACAATATGCGAGTCTTTGATTAAATTGGACATGTATTGATCAATTTGTTAGCTTCAGATGGCCGGACGTGTTTTGCTGTTTGTTTGCCAGTGGCTTTGGACGGCTCAAACACATGCAACAATGTCACTTTACTTAAGACATGCACTTGCTGATCATGTATTTCCATTTGTAAAGATGTAGTAGTTTTCGCTGAAATTAACAAATCCTGTGGATATGACAGCGCTGTCTATAGAAGCTAATCGATTGATACAATGTTTTGAAGAGCTAGTCGCACACACGAATATATATTAAATGTCGAGGACCTCAGTTTCACATTATCACATTCATTTATTTGGAGTGATTTCGATTCATTCATAGCCTGTGGCATTTGGAGGCACACGACATCCGTATTTTAAACAGGGGTCAAAGTAAACTTATTGGGTTTGTGAAAACCATTGTAATATTCTTTAATAGCGAAACCACTACTCACCTTCAATGTAGTCACCAGGAACTGAAGATGTAAAAATGTTACTGTAGCGTTTGTAGATTTCGACTTTTAAATTAGCGGCTTTTGGGGTACAAAATATCTAATAGCATATTAGTACAGTTGATAAGAAATATAACTACACAATAAATAATGGGGCCGCATTAGTTCAGATGACCTTCATTTTGAGGTCTAAGTTGGAGAATCTATTGGGTAAACAAAAGAATTGTAAATTCATTTTCGATTGATAATCCCTACCCCGAAGTCTCGTATGAAACACACTACTTGATTGCGAGTTTCAGAAAAGTGCTGAAGTAATTTCAAGGCAAACGTAGGCTGTGGATCAGCCTGAACGATTGATTTCAGGAGATAATCCTACATTCATAATTACTGGTGTGACTTGGTACCGATGATTTCGAAGGTTGGCTGTTCATATTCAGATGATCCAAAAACCATGAACAGGTGACCAGTGAACGCTAAAAGATCAAAATTACTCACCCAATAGGTAGTATTCAGCAACTGTAGAAAGTTATGGACATTTATAAGTAGAATATAAACGTAAATCATGTGAATTTAGCTTACATAAAAATACTACTTGTTACTACTAGTGTTAGCAGAGTTCAGTTTACCGAATTGCAGGTTTTTGTCCACTTGATAGAAAATGAGATACATGGAGAAAAATGTTTTATTATGCATGTGCAGTCCAATTTGTTCTTAACGGCAATCTGCATTCTGATGAATGCACTTTGCACTGTGTGGTTAGCTGGTGTCAGGCGGGTAATTGAGACCATTGATCATCAAGAAATCTGGCTTCACACATTTTTAGGTCTCGACAGACAATTGCTAGATTGCCAGCCACATATAAACGACGAATCTATTCGATCTTGTGCAAGAACGAACTGCAACACTTACGGAAGATTAACTTAGGCGGATATTTCACTGAAATTGCTGTGAGCACATGAAACCCGTGCCTCATTGGCTGGGCAATTTAATTACTACCTCCGAGCCTCCAAATGTTAGTTATTCAAATGGTTATCTAGACGTTGACTCAAGTTCTCATTTCAGTCTGTAGGAATGTGAACACCATTCGGGAGATAATTAGACCTAAACCACGTGGTAGTCAAATAAGTGTAACTAGGATCATCCTAAGTAATAGTCAGTAATTCCAGACAAATTGTGTCATATGAGAATTGTAATCTTCTAGTCGATTTCGTAGTAAGCAAACATCTATAAGTGATAGAGTTATTTGTCACATCAATTGACCCAATCTGTAAACGTAGTTATTTCTTTTGCAATGGACACTAAAAACCAGCAATTTATTACAGTTTGTTCAGTTTGTTAAAATGTTCTCATACATACTTTCTGTCCGAGAAGTGTCTGTTATTCAAATGAAATCGTAGCTTTGGATATTTGTTTGTAAAAGTGGAAGCAATATATTATATCAAACAATATGGTGAACGTACCTTCTTGAACGTATGGTTTAACTGGATTTGCAATGTTGTGGCAGTTGGGTGAAAGTGGGTACATATAGCCCACATCATATACAGTAATGGGAAATTATGACGACAATCAGTAAATAACGTATGAATGCCGTCTGGTCTGTGAGTCAGTATAGCCAATCAATTGTAAGACGTACTATATTTTCGCAACCAGTCGGCAGCTGAAATTTACAACGCATCTCAGGAAATTTGGGTCATCCATTTGATGCATCTTGAATTGGCTATATATATATGAGTATGCGAATACAGAATCATACGCAACATACATCGAGAGTTGTAGCTCAACTCACTCTCGTTAATATACTTCTTCACTACAAACAAAGGAATACAATTCACGGGCAGTATGTTACAACTGTGTTGATTTACGATTCACCGAGAGATTAATGAATCTATAATGATGTAAAAACTAATCAAACAGAGTGCTTACCTTTCTGATTTGCTCCGTCTGAAATTTAGTCACATAACAAGCATACTGTGTGTAATCGCATCAAACTTGCATAATGAAAGGATGTAAATTACGCGTCAACATTAATAAGAATATGTTTCAAACGTGTGACTTACTGCTCTGGAAAAACAGCATCTCTGTGAAAGCAGGAGGAAATTATCTATACGCTCGAAAACTTCTTATCTCTTTTAGTCTAGGTTTAACCACACACCACGTGATTTGAACAGTAGAGAAATTAAAACACAGACCGTATAATGGCAAGTAACCCTGTGGATATACTTGACTATAGCAGTGGAATAGCTGCATGCACTTTGTGGTTAAGCAAATCAAAACGGACTTATTGCAAAGATTTCATTGAGAACTGATTTGAATTGCTGGAGGTGACTAACATTTGATAAGTGAGTGTGGATGAGAGGCAGGATATTTTTAAGTACAATTATGGCATTTACTTCTTCAGTAGATTAGAAACACTAGCAAGTTAACTGGCGAATAAAGCATATCACGCAATGCTTGAAAGCATAGTACTAGAAGATACTTTTGTTCAAAACAATATCAACTATACTTTTGGATTGAGAATTACAAACACACTGAATGTGAAGATGATACGTGGTCACATTAATAGCGCAATGTTCGTGTCGAAATTCCACTACGTTCTCAGAACTTTTCTGTCTGTTAAATGTTTACCTGCAAAGGGAATCATAATCATCAAATAATATCCTGCTTACGGTAGTGTACGAATGAACTCCACACTGAAAACAGAAGTGTTAATGGCAGTATAATTAGTTGGTTATTGTGAGAGTTGTTTTGACAAATATTTGTGGTTAAAGCGCTATTTCGAAATCAGCTGCTGCTCTACACTCTGAAATGATATTTACACCCTGACACGTTAAGCCTCTTGGGGACTGTAAGTTCTTGGTAATAAAGTTCGGTTTTAAACAAATTTCAAAAATGTGTATGTAACTTGCGAGATTGACAGTCTAAAATCGTATTGCACAAAATAATTCGTTGAAATGCAATGGTCTTTTAACTGTCTGGCAACACATTCTGAATTTAACGTTCTCTTTCAACTTTTAGACGGATCTAACCAATAAGAAAATACGTGATTTTATCCGTTGCAGATTAATTTCATCATTTAATATTCACTGGATTGTGTTGTGAGACTTATGAACATTCTACAATATATTACTTAGTTTCAAGCTGGATAATGTAGACTCGCGTGAGTAGCGTGGTAACAGAAAAGTCCGAACTCACGATCAATTATATCCCGGTTGAAAACTGAAGAAGCAGTAGATGTCATTAGATCTGAATCAAAATACCCAAACGGTGTGATTTAGGTATTGGCTCTTAAGACAATATGAAACTTCCCATCATGTCTAGTGTCTAGGACGGAACAGTGGGGTTGTAATCTTCGTTAATTATCAGTTTTATAGACCTTGAATGTAGAAGTGAGACATTAAACGCGAGTTACTATGTGACTTTTTGTCATATCAAAGTGCTGCGCCAGTTTTTCTTGTAAGAAAATGTTACAGTGCACAGTAGATTGCTTTATGGTGTTCTGTTTTAACAGTGACCAATCGTAAGTATTCGGCATTTGTGCGGATACCAAATTATCTACACGAGTGGTACCCGCGTAAATTTTAAAACGTACATAGTTAAAGATATGAAGATCTCATATTTACTGGTATGTTCTTCCTGACTTCCAAATGTTTAATCAGCGTGAATTTTCCTAAAACATTTTGACCTTGGCAAACTATTAAATCGGGCGTAGACATTTTCAAGCTCATTTGATCAAAAAATCTGCGACAACTCCGTGGCCGCATTTTTACTCGTCTGAGTTTTCAAAGACTGTTCTAGAACAATACACATTTTGTCAGTGGGTTTCTGGCTACAATATGAATGCAACGGTGGTATAGTACATAATCTGTTTCCCGTGTTTACTAGTCACCTATCACTTACTTCCTTGAATCGAAAATTCTGTCCGTAGAAAAATGCATGAAATCGATAACTAAGACAATTCAACAGATCGGAATAATTTATCAACACAGATAACGCTGAGATTTGGTGTCCAGCAAAAACGCTGATTATTATCAACTCTGTGTAAGCTGTGTACATGAGTATGCAAACCATTAACTGTTAATTAGAGGACATCATTCAAGCTGGTCGACATTTTAGAGGCATGTGAGATGTCTTGCTTGTATGGTAAGCTGTACGTTGTATCTCTGAACAAAAATAGCTTCTTTTAGTCAAATACGCTACTGCCACAAAATAGGACGCACGACTAGGCAAACATTTCTGACCTAAAGTTGCTGTAGTAGACATATCAAGTTTACCTTATGAAGCCTCAAATTCAATCAAACACTTTTATGATGTTTCCAGAATGCCCGACTGGTACAATTTCAATTTCAGTCAATGATTCATTATGTGTACAGTCGTTGTGGTATAACACAAATCATGCGTTTTCAGAATGCTTTTCTATGTCACAACACCTCAAGAGCTAAAACCGCGGCAGCTAAAGGTCGTAAAATTTGTATTGATTTGAGTAGCATAACACCTAAAGTGATCCTTATTGTAAAAGTGAATTTAAAGATAACTTATGATGTAACACTTGTTCTGCACTTCCTTTCAGTAATTAGAAAAACCGGAAAACTTGAAAGATGATTGGTGACTATGGTGGAAAATGCTTTACTTTAGAATAGATCACCATTGTCTCAACACTGACCAATTCACTTTGTTTCGTTGCCAATGTTTTGTCCGAAGATCTTGTCAAGTTTAAAAAGATTCCGACGACAATGGCACATCTACCTAGCTTTCAGTATAGTAGCTGCAAAACAATGAAGGCTAGTCTTGTGAATGTTTTCTTCAGTTCGGTGAAACAGTTGAATTACCCTGACTATAACAAATCGTTGTCGTACTGATATCAAATGAACCTCTACAACAAAGTACCTGATGACATTGAACTCAACTGTAACTTACGTCTGCGATAGCGATCGACCACTAAAGATAATTGAGTCAAAACACTTCTTTATTTTTCTCAATGAATTTCATATTGAGCATTATTTTGCCGACGTTATTTATTTTCGCATATATCTGTTGAATCAACCGAAAATATCTTACTCATTTGCATAGTGGTCATGACTAAGGAAGTTGAAATAATTTTTAGAACGGCAATTAAGGGAATTCATTTAAATCCGAAACAATCGTAAATGGCTTATTTTCAATATTTGTGGTGTAATCTGAACTAAATGGACCAGATGTAATCGAGAATACCATACATTTTAATTTCACACTTTCACGTGAAACTTAGGAAAACAAGGACTTACAACCATTCAATTCATTCTCCGCTTCTGTGGTGGAGACATGAATATATTGGAGGAAGTTTAGTGTTGAAAGGTTTTGTAAAATACACACGTAACACAAAGACGTCTGTTTCGGTGGTGCGTATTCTAATGTGATAGCTCCTTAAAAGAAACCTCGTTTGATTGTGACGCGGCGATTACATCATAAATCATCAGTTTCAGTGTGAACTGACATAGAGTACTTAGATTTCGCCGAAATTTAAAATTCATCACTTTTTGTACACTTACCAAGATAACTGTCACTGGAGCCACCTTCATTGAAGTGTTGTTTATAGTAATAGTACGTGACCGTGACCGAATGGTTTAACGAGAGGCATTTATAAATTTACACTTTTGGTTGCATTTTTAAGAAGTTAACATATATTTCATAAGTTCCGTTCAAGGATGGATCCTGTTTTGCAACGCTGGAGTGGTTCACCTATGACAGTTTGTAAAGCCTGTTAGAAACCTGGGTTAACAAATGAATTTCTGAGCACATGAAGTAAACCAATAACTTGCCTGATGTTTCACTCTCAAGTTTTGAATCGAACGACGATCCGTTTAATCAAAAGTTGTTAACCTGAGAAGTATCAGACTGGCAGTGGAGTTGATAGACTCCAATGTGAACTATTACAGAAATCTTGCTAAGGCAATCTGTTTCGTGGATCATCTGGCGGGTCCTATTTAACCGAGAGAGATGGGTGAGTGACTGTGTTCAACCATGAATATCCTAAGCCTTTACCTTCACTTTGTTGTTTGGTTGGTGAAACAGTTACCGTATTTGCTCACGCTGTTTATGTTGTAGTTTCTAATCCAGCGGAAACCTCCAATGTTGGCAGTGAAAGGTCATTCAAATTAACAAGCTGTTTGTTGCTCGATTATGTTGATTACCCATGGGTATGTCTGCAGCTCACTCAATGCACATTTTGTCTAGATGGTGTTGTTGTCTACCGAGGCCTGCAGATAGTAGGCACACTGAATACCATGTCTCTCACATGAGCGCAAACTTGTTTCCATTACCAGAAAACTATATAGTAATAACTCTTACAGCATCTGCGCTTCTGTAGTGAAAATGTTTTGAATCGGATTCCGGTAGTTAATCCACTAACAACTCGTGGTCTATATAGTTCCATTTCAATGTTTTATGCACTAATTCGAACCAGCTCATTTACGGTTTCAGATTTTAATAGGAACACTGCGTCGATTCTCAGCTTCACCAGATAAATCAAGTTATCTGACCAATTAATTTAGGGAGTGTTCCATAATACCATTATGTCAGTGAAGACTAAGAGTTTCTAGTATGTGATGCAGGTTGAATGAATGAGGTTCAAAATTATAGTCCGTAAATGGTGATGGATGCGTGAGATATTTATTCGGGGATGTCAAAATGAAATACGGAAAACTGTGTACCCATCAGATTACGTTAGTGCTTGGGTCAGCGTTAGTAATCAGCTGACTGATGTTTGGTGGTATACGTGATCCGATATTTGACTATGCGTAACATTTTGAACATGTTATTTCGTTGATCGTTTCTTTTACCTCTCATGCTTACTAGAATGTAATGCCAATCAACAAACTCACTTGTCCCGAAGCTTTCGATGGCTATTTATAGAGGTGTTGTCGAAATCAACAATGGTTATGATTTAGACATGAGGATCTGCACTTTTTCTCATCAAGCTAGAAACTGGCAACCGAAAGGCTGTTTAAGCGTCAACGTACGTTAAATGGAAAGTTGCGGTTTCTAGTCAAACGGTGTAGTGTGTGATCCTCCGAGGTGTTTGATAGAGGTAGTGTTTGAATATTACGAGCAAAGTTATAATTTTTGAGACCCGGAATGAAAGATTATTGATTTGTGGTGAAACTTATTATTGCTGCTTTTACGCGACACAAGCATTTATCGTTCCTATTTTGATACAGGCACTAGAAGGCTCGTAAAGTTCCGAGTTATGAATAATTTTGTTGGCCTTTATGATCCATTTATTTCAGTGACTGCTACAACCCCGTTCTTTTTGAATAGATCATCCCGCATTTCACTGCCAACAAAGAAACAACTCACCATTCAGGTAGTAATCAGGGACTGTTAATCGTAAGCCGTTAACGTGATTCGTTTAATTGTGCAAACAAATTGGTCTATTCTTCAAAATCCACACCTCTTTCAATATATAAATATATATAAATCTTTGTCCTGTTGTTAACGTTTAGGCTAAACATGGAAATAACACAATAAATTACAGGGTTATCAGAAATTTGAATACAAACAATTTCATTTGTACCTATACGAATTCGAGAATAATGATTTAATCTAGATTGAAACTTACGTTCTCTGTAGCGCTGAACGACTTGTATGCAAATCAAGTTGGCAGATGCTTATTAGGTTTACGTCATACAACTTCATAATCTCCTACAGTTACCATTATTGATGTTACGAAGCAACTTACCATAAAGTATGTATTTATCCCCTTAACGAACATTGTAAGGAGAGGAGGAACATAATAATGATAATCTTTCACTTGGGCTCCATGAGAAACAAAGCAGTCTTCAACAAATACTGGTTCGTTGCTTATATTTCCACACGAACTTTTAGGCTGACAGCTCATTTTCAGTAAGATTAGTGGAATCCGATTTGGCCGATTCATTGGATGAATTTTTACTGTCATTGAAGGTGCAGGTCTTTTTCCGACATAGCACCTAGCAATTTGGCTCCTGGGCAGCAACGCAGCATGCCATTTCGTGATTCAATCGGACACAATTTATATTCTGTAGTTTTTCTTGAATATATAAATATTCGCAATGTATGTCCAAATCTAAATAATATTGAACTACTGCTCAGATAACCAGTAGTATTACGGTTTTTCTTAGTTTTATGTCTAAAATTTCTGATCACTTCGTAGACGTCACAAAATGAAAACTTATGTTTGCTCCGAAACTTTTGTAATGTGTGATATAGGATGGACTGATTAAATGGTACATATTTTCTAGAAGATGGTGATATCAGAAAAATATTCACACTCACTTCTTGAATACGGCGTATTCACTATATGCAACAGAAAGCAAATTAATTTGAAGGTTTGAACAGTTTAATGCACTCAGATATCTTTGCTAACATCCCTACTTCTGCTTTGTTGAAAGAGACGTTGAACATACCTGAATTGAGAAGTCGGTTCGCTGAAGTTCGTATTGTAGTAATATAATGTGATCGTTCATCATTGTTTGTTATATGTTTTGTATCTTTCTCTCTGTTATATGACTGAGTGAACGCTCATGAGCATATTAAAAGAACACATCCAACTTACTTTCACTTATCAATCTCTTAGCAACTGAAATCACGGATACACGTAGATAAACGTGAATATCGGTGTTGTTTTTATAACATACTCGCGAGGGACGTTAAAATCAAAAATTATTTCCATTTACCGGCATTCCGATCATTGTGTGCTGAAAATATAACATGGATAGATCATCAGTTTGCAGTTCGAAGTTCTGGTGTAGGGAGCAAGGCCTCAAATATTTCATCATATCTGTCAGAAGAATAAACCGCATCGAACAGACTACGTACTCAGAGATCCGTCTGAAATCCATCAGAAGAATGAGGTACAAATTCAACTTTCTATCCGACGAATATAAAACTGTAATTCTTTACTGGAAATTCAAAGTGGACTGTCCTGACACGCGACTCACGAGATTGAAAAAATTGTTTATCTGAATGTGAAGTAATGAGTTGATGCTAATTTTGAAAATCAATTTCGTATTGCACACGCTGTGCATTGTTGCGTAACAATTTATTTCAGTGGATTTTGCCAATGAATTGCAGTTATGTAGTTCGGCAGATTTGATAACTTATAACAAACCCATTTGAGAAACATCTGAACTTCGCCTGCAATCGAACCAGCGACAGAAACAACATACCGAAGCACGGCAAATGCTCTACCAGCAGTGCTACGAAGCTGTGCCGAGAATTCAGAAATTTCACATTTGGACCTTGTTACCCACTCAAGAATCTGCACCATATGGAATCTATCAAATAGTCCACCACACTGACTGCCCATGCAAGATTTCTAGAGAGGCTTCGGGCCAATGTTCAATAGTGCATTCCTACTGAATACTCTCCAAGCCTATGAAGACGCTCAGTGTCTAAACGTGAAATGCCTTCTGAGGACTTACAACAAATTATCTCTTGGGACAATGGAGGATGCAAAATCAAATACACCGCTGAGATGATATAATACTTCTTCTTTCAGGTGTACTGATTGATGGATGAATCAGGCACATAAGGGGAACATCAACATAATATATGTAACGTGGACGTGTTAAGCAGAAAATATCTTCACGTTCCAAACCTAATGTCAATTCGACTTGTGTGTTTGCTTATGGTTGTTTTATATTCCTGAAATATCAATGAAAGCTAAAACCACTGTACAAGTATTGTCTCACCTGACGCTGCAACATCTGTCCACACTGTTGAATGAATGGTGGCGAAAATACAATTTAGAATTTTGTCAGGTAGACACTTTCTTATAATTATTTATATGAAATGTACTCCGGAGGAATGTCAGTAGCTCAGAAAGCGGAAACTGAATAAGCGATCAGTTCTCAATAAAACATACGGAAGTATCCCACTGTAAAATCGTCAGTGTTTTCAGAATGAGAAACGATACGTCACTACAGCCTTGTCTCAATAAATCTATAAGACGCAGTGATGTATGTGCTCTTCTGCCAGCCAACATACTGACAATTGTAAAATGGGCATGGTGGAGGCTCCAGGTAGAAGGAGTGTATTTACTGTGATGTATTCGTTAGTGATCATAAACCTCCAGCTTGATGAGTGTTTCAAACTTGAAATTGGCAAACAAGCTTCTTATTTTAAATGCACTGACGAGCATAACAAAACCAACACTCTTCCCAGTAATCTGAGTTTCTTCACAATCTATAAAACAGCTGATGATTTTTGACTGAATTTTCGCACACAATTTCACTGTCCCATCTTGTGACTATAGGTCTGTGTATCGACCGAAGCAGGTGCATGCCCCATTGAATTTTTGCATATGTGATGTGCACTGTAAATAAACTTACGTTTGTGTAAATCTAAATTGTGAACAATGAGAGATTGAACACATTGTTTGTTAGCAATAATCGACTACTTTTCCAACAGCTATGTTGTAACTTCATTTCTAATGTTGCAATTTGGGTACTTATGAAGCTTATCGCGAATTGTGTGATAAAGCTCCGAGCTGGTCAGGATAAAATCATTTTAAATTGAACTCACGGTTAATTTTGTCCAGCTTGAACACTGAAATACAGAGAGTCGAATAATGTATGATCCACCTGACACACACGACATTATTCAAGTGCAAAGCAAAAGATTCACGTGATTATTCTTGTCATAGCTTCATGAGACATGATGTGACTTACCATCATTAGTGTTGTCTATAATGGAAATTCAGAAATCCAAGTATACCAAAGTTTATCACAAGATCAGTGTTTACGTTTGGAAAAAATATTGAACGACGTTGTTGAGTGGAAGAACCAAAATAAGTGCAGCAGTAATATTGGAAGATTTAGTTATGGACAGACAATTTAGTGCTTTTGTTTTCGTTGCTTCTTGCAGTAGCAAGCAGAGCAGGATAGTCACTAAACTTATGGTGTTCTTGTTCTGATTTTCCGTATTGTTACTGTTTTCTGTTTGTCACATTCAGATCTATCTTCTAAATTATGTCCTGCCTGAATTAGCCAATACAAACTCTGTGAACTGTTCTTCTGGCCACTTTCACACCTCCACAATACAAACTGGTTGGTCACTGCTCCATTGACCTCACATTAATTGAGACCTGACGTGAGTATTACTTCATAAGCTGAGATGATGCAGTAAACGAATAAGATGGTAACAGCAAGCGTGCTATGATGCTACTGATGTAGTTATGAACTAGGTCATTTCACTTAAGTGTATTTGAAGTTGTCTTGAAGAAGAGTAGAGGTGCCAGGTGCACAAACCATGAATGCCTGTGTAAGTTTGACCAGATTTATATACATGTACACGGATGATTGTCAATGGTTTGTAAGGTTAGGGAGATGAGCAAATTGTGTAGGTGATCGTATTTTAATCGTAATCATGTTTCATACCTCCAGTCCAATTAAAGTCGAAAATAATCCCATTTAAGCGTTTGTTACGACTGCGAGCTTTTCCAACTGTGCATACATCATCCCAAATTCTTAGAGAATAATTTAATCCACGGTTCGACGTTAGAATGGTGTTTTGTATCAAACGTTATAGAATTTTCATATTTGATGTGGCTGATCTAGTTTTCCATTGGTAATCTTTCGTAGTGTTCACCTTGATGAATGTAGAGAAAATACTTGGCAACCGAATGCACCAACCTGTATTAGTTAGCACAGATTCAAGCTACGATTTGTTTGTTTACACATTTAATGTGTAAGCAGGATGGTGCGGCACTATTTGCGTCAAATTATACTGCTGACGCCAAGTCAGGGATGAGCGTCGTAGCGGACTAAATCTATCCAGTCATCTTGTGCACCGGCAATAATTGAGACACTGAGCAAAACAACACGCACTGTGTGCATCTGGTCAAGTTATTTGCGTTATATATAACGAAACCAGAATCGTAGAGTTGTCAGGACAAAACTTTAAGTATGTCCTAACTCAAATCCAAAAGAAATTTGAAATGTTCAGACTCATTAAATAGTCTGATATGACAAAACATGAAACGGCGGCTTACCTGAATGAGCAGTATAGAGGATGAAACACAGAAGCGAGAATAACAGCGATATGCTTTTCATCATCAAGCTTGTTCGGATAAAAATACAATTTTGCATCGCAATAGCGCCGAAATATATACCACATTTGGTGACCTTTAGACCCGGCAGGTTGGAAAAACCCACTGGAATGCATACGGGTTTACATGGTGGGGTAAAAGTTAGCAGTTGCCTCCTCGTCGGCCACATTTTGAAAAAGTAGTGTGCTTCTCGATTGAGGTCAGGATCAGTATCAAGACTCTATATTTAGACAAGTTTTCCTGCTGTTGCAATAATTGTATGTGACATACTTGAGTCTTTGCTGATGATATCGTTCGACTATGACATATTATGATGAAACGTTTAACAAAAATGCGTTCCTCGCATTCACTTGTGAACGCATATTCTTTGGTACATTCAGGTCACATGCATTGCATTGGACATTATGGTGTCCTCAACCATAGGGAATATGTGGTCATTACGGAAAGAAACAACCCCAGCAAGTTGATAACGGGTAAAACATATTGTATCTTCGGTTTTAACCTTTTGGATACAAAAACAGTGCTGTATCTCACTAATGTGCTCCAAAAGAGAGAACAAGACCATAAACTATTAATTTAAATTCAAATAAGGTTTTCAGACGTAATGAACTCGGACGTGAAAGTTGTGGAGAACACCACGGAAGTTTAGTTTATTCGAGAACCGACAGAAGCTACTGAGGTGGAATCATATACGAGAAATTCACTTGTGGGCAGTGTGGTTTGTCAGCAAGTGGGCATCTACAATTTGGCAGATTACACCTTGTATGTGAGCTCCCTTTTTTAGGCAGATATTTAAAATAACGACAAAATTATATTTCCGGAACAATGATTTTGCGGAAAGATTTCTGTTAATATTAGACACCGGAAGACCAAAAATAGCGATGTGGTTGGCCAGCTATAAACATCACATCTGCTGTTCCCTACCAGCGACAACGCTAATTCACCTGGATTCCTCCAATGAGCTGTGTACAATGTGGCAGATTGGTTGCCCTGTTAGCAGTTATGCATCAGTGTGAACCAATGATGTATTGCTGTCTATGATGATGATGATGATGATCTATTGTCACCGTAAGATTTCCACTTTTTTATTACAACAAAAAAATGTTCACAATGGGTATGAAGTTGTCCGGAAGATTGTAGTTTCAATTATGCTTATTTTTTTTATAATTGATTCATCTAGCTGTCTGTATCTTTCACATAAGCTTGTTAAACCCGCCTTCAATTTCAGTTTGTTAGTAATGACATTGTTGCACCTATTAACACCGTATATGTCTCACGCATTTCACATATCAGCCTAGCCACAACCTAATAGTGAAACGGCGATTTTACTCATTAAAACAAAATGCTGTTAGAACAGGAAGTTGTGAGTTGTATGGAAGACGATTTCAAAGAATAACACATACCTGCACCCAGTGGACATTCCACAAACAACGGAACTGTTGTCAGATTCGATCTCACGTCGTTTTCGATACACGAATCGGACCAGATATCTGTTTTACCCCATTTGTTATATCGTCTTACACATTGACTATGTGAACATTTTCAGGATTATAGCGGCCTTTGCATAGCAAATAGTGCATCTTGCAAATTGAGTGTTGTGATCAAACGGTTAATAGCATATAAAGAACGGCAACGAAAAATCGCGTTGCAATTGGAACTCATATCTAGATAAGGGTTGTGGGTTGGAGCATAAAAGAAGCTAACAGCTAGCAGCGATAACACAAATGAAGAGATTACGAAAATCGTAATAAAACTAAACCTCAGCGTTTAGAAGTAGAAAACAAATAGCGGAGAACAGTGTAACCAGATAGAAAAACTAAATTCAGAGGATTACTGAAAGAAAATCCGGAAGCTTATAGTACCACCTCAGAGAAAATGTGCATTAAGTACAAGCGTGAGATGCGTTAGCATGAATTCAAGTATGTATATTCTGTAGATGGCACGATATCGGCCCACTTCAATATCATGTGTGTGTTTGTTTGTGTGTGTGAATAGATGCACGGGGCGACTGGTGTTACACCACTGTTCAGGTATGAATTGTTGTGGTAGGGTATGCACCACTGTGTAGGGTGATGGAGATATCTGTGAACTAGTGTGTGTGCTATGTTTGATGTCGACGGACAAACACACATTTTTACAATGCGGTCAACTACGCGGTAACCGGCATTTCCTACTAAACCATGCAAACACGTGTTTGTGTGTGTGCGTCACTAATTATATCGAAGATGCTGGCAGTTCCGAGATATGCGTGACCACGCAACGGAACGGAAGGTGAAACATATTTTCCATTCTTATCCACGCACCTAAACAGTGGGTTCCATAGGAGTAGTACAGGACCATGGATAATTAGGCGGTTGTGGAATTTTTTTGAGAACACCGAGGAAAACATCATTTACCACATTTGTATACACTCGCTTGGCATCAGTATGAACTGCTAAATATATCATCTTGATATACGACCTGCTTCGTGTTAGTGGTAGTGACGTGTTGGATTCAGTGCATCAATGAGTGTTCAAACCTGAACCGTGTGAGTTTGTTTAGATCGGAATTAGACGGAATGATTTTATTCAATTTTTTATCCTCCCACTATGACATTAGTTAGTACCTGTCTGATTGGCCGTTATCTTCGTGTATCTAATCAATCTGAAATCCATCAATGCATATCAATTTGATGTATTTCTGGTTGAATAAATTTATTTCAGAAGCACTACTTTCTCCCACTTTTCTGTGTATGATCGTAGTTCTTGCTTGTTTGTGTGCACATATTGTGCGCATATTTCGTGTGCAGATAAGTCTTTCACGTTGTAATATTGGTTGCATATGTTGGGAAGACCTGTCATTGAATCAAATGTTCTGGTGGAGTGCGATTCGGATGGGTGTCCGCGAGTTCAGCGAGCAGTTATTGTGCGACCGAGAACGAAATCGTGCAGTACGCGAGGGAACCATCAGTGTCATAAGTCGTGGTGGCATGACTATATGACGCTGCGATGTGTGAAGCTGCGAATGCGCTGACCGCCTGGTATTAGCAGGTCACCAGTGTACTGATAGTGCACCGCTGTCAATGAAGGACGAGCAAGTTATGCTCAGGTAGGTCATATCAGCATGGCTGTTTGGCAACTAATCCACTCTTCTTTCGAGAAACTTGAGTGTCTGCGGTCTCCTACCTATTCTCTTCTTGAGCTTCGTCGGTGTATTGTAGGATGAATCGTTTGCTTGTTCTTTTCGTAGTCCAATCTGAATTTTGTTCTTCACTCTTTTCCTTTCTGGACTACAATAAATTACTTTCGTGTGCTGAAATGCCTCTTGTATTACATTTTACATATCTTTCTTCTCAGTTTGAATCTTGTCCTTGCAGTCTCGCCCTGTTTATTTTTCGAGATATAAGGGTTTCTTTTTCCTGCTAGCCATTCAGTTGGCTAACCAGCATTGGCCGGTTGGACACAAGGGCATCGCTCACACGCCGGTTGGTCTTTTTCCTTCGGGTTAACACCAGATACGTGGTGTGTCAGTAGAACCGCAAATTATGCAGCACAATCCACTTGGGGTGAAGGTTTTTGGCGCAGGCGTCCTTTGGCCTCGGTCACTGTGACAGGTGAATCCGTTTAAATGCCGTTATCCGTGTGCATATTGAACGTGTAATGGGTTCAAACGAAGGTTGCGTTCTTTTCTATCACGTTTGCTTCTGCCACAATGACCAAGTCACTGTCATTAGCGAACTAACTTTCACTCACTTGGGTGAAAAATCACTGTCCGTTGGGTCTGCGCATATTACAGCTAGCACAGAGCAATTTATTTGAGAATAATAGCAATATATTTCAGGCCAATTTTCCGTCAGTTTCATTCGTCCATGTGCACACGTTATCAAAACAATAATCCGGTGTAATTCATGTTCGTGGATTTCGTCGTGGCCTTTGAATTCGTGAGCCATGATTTATTGTGGACTGTGCTTCGTAGGTTTGGATGTTCAGATCCGCTTGTCATTCCAATTAGGCTGCTGCGTGTGGACGTGAGTTCGAAGGTACAGTCATGTGGAACGACATCGGATGATTTCGATATTGTCACTGACTTGAATTAGTGTTGCGTTTTAGCTGCAATCTAATTTGGTTTATTATCGACTGCAACACTAACGTTTGCTACTCAGGATTTAGCGGTTGAACACCGTCGAACAGTGGTCGCTTCGGCATCCAGAGTCGTCTACGTACTTCGACGTTGCGCATGATGCTAGTAGCAGATGACTGTGTTATTAGTACATAGCAAACGTGAACTACACCGAGTCACCACAGCTTCCGTGAGCGCTGCATCCGAACGTGGACTGAATGTCAACACTGGTGAAACCTATTCTGTTGTTCAGTCCTCGCCTGGCAGAGGCGTTGTGTTTGCACCTAGAATCCGCATCAGTGAGAACATGGTTGATCATTACGCAGACTTTTGTTACTTGACTAGTAATCTGTCGAGTGATTTGTCTGCAAACCGCGGGCCGCCAGATCGTGTGGTGAAAGATAACGTTGTTTTTGGCGGTCTTGAAAGAGGTGTCTGGGAGAGCCACATGCTTACGTGACCACTAAGCTACAAGTCTATTGCTCAATCGTGCTGTCTATTTTGCCGCTCGAGAGCGAAAATTGGACAGTGTATCAGTGGAATTTCCGTTGTCTTTAGATTTGCAATTTCTACAACGTATCTTGGCTATTCGGCCATCGTTCGTGGTTCCCAACACTGAGGTAGTTCGAAAAGCGGACACGGATGGGACTGAAGCCATGCCGGTACTCAGTGAACTTTGTTGATTAGATTACACCCATGAGGTGGTAGACAGCCATATCTCGAAACAACTGCAGTACGTGCAACCGGTAGCGAGTAAGCGAAATCCTGGTGATCGAAAACGTAGATGCCAGGATGTTTCCTCAAATCTTTTATGATGTAAATTTCATGGGATGCCGTGAATGTTTGAGATATCCGTAAGAGACTAATCGGAGTGTTATTTTGCCTTCAACTTCGACACGGATACCCATGTGCAATTTAATTTTGAAGTTTAACTATTAATGTGAATCTGCTTGTTTTATTGTTTTCTGGAAACATTTCGTGATAGTGAATCTCCAGCTCCTTAGATAGACACCATTGACGTTTTCCAAATAAATGTGAATGCCCATTGATTGTAATTCATAACGTACAACATATTTAATGTAGAAAATTGTTAGAGCGAGTAACAAAAAAAATCCGTAATGCTGAAACGTATGATCAGATCGAATCAAATCCAGGAAAGCCTCAACGCTAAAGCGAGTTGCTATTGTATTCATAAATTAGGTTTTCTACACCTGATTATCACAGCTTTGACCAACTCCAACATATGTGAACTTTGAATTGGTTGTAACACTCTGAATCAGTTGGATGGATCTATGGTATACCCATTTTTGAATGAATGACCAACAGTCAGCGATGCAGGCAATCGGTTGGTGGTCAAATTTTCCCTGCACCCCTGGACAGTTGTTCAACTAGCTATGTAGGAATGTGCTCAGGCACTCGAATGGTTAAATTCCGTTCAGCTCCTCTTAGACAGCAGATACTGCAACTAAACTGTTGTTGATGAATACAGAGAGATCTGGAGATATATGGTTTGACCATTTGAGTGAGAAACAGTGTAGTCGGTTGTGTAGCGCCGAACGGTCGCATAAAAGCAACGTAGTGCGTTTGTTTGATTGTCGCGTTCAGTTTCCGACAGGTCTGCCCAACGAGTACAGTGCCTCCGTACAGCAGAGTAATTAATACTGGATTGGTTGACAAGATGTGTTCAACGGTGGGGAAGGTGTTCTTTTGTATTACTCGGTGAAATTCAGCTGTCATCCATCCTCCCCTAATGCATCTGTCTGAAGTCCCGGCTCCTGCGCCAATGGTTCGGGTGAGGGAAGTTGCCTGACGTGATGCCACTGTATACTAGCAAGCGATTTCTGTTGATGCGTAGATGAAAGCTTGGAAAATGTCAGTATTGCCCGATGTATGTTAGCCACCAAAAGACGGAACATTTATCTCGACTATCCGGTAGACGCGTGATTAGCAAATCGAAGAAAGTCAATGGATAGTTCCGTTCCACCACCCACGTCGTGTTCAGGTTTTTGTGTAGACTGTTGAATATTTCCATAGTCAGATAGATTTGGTTGGGTTCAGGGAGTATCAGAAAATTATCTTCAACGTATCTGTTTAAATTTCAGTTATGTTAAAAATCTACTCCTTTTTGCTCTTTCATTATCATGGACAGTTCTGACGGAGTTGGACCCAGCGGTAGGCCGATTGTAAAAACCTCAACTTGTACAATAACCTGTTCTCCAGAAACTAAAATCGGATGGATGCACAATAATACTGAATGCTCCCGGTAATATCCACCTGTATGGATGAAATAAATTCACTGATAAGCACCACCATTTCTTGTTGATGGACTTTTGTGAAAGATGACTGTACATCCAAAGAACATGTATTGATTGTCGAAACTGAGTCCTTCTGGTCTGTCAGTGCATTGGAACGTATCTTTCACAGTAGTTGTGGCCAGTGCCTTCTTGACGGCTTGAAACGTTCCGTTTAACCACGTGGCTAGTTAATTCTGAGGTCAATTTGACGTCGAAAGATAGGCGCATGGGAGTGCCAGATTTGTGAATTTCAGGCGTCAAATAAATATGGTCTGTTAGGGCCCATGACCCTAAACACTCTTACTGTTTCTTGCTAATAGGTCCCTGGATCAAAATTATTTGTACTTCACAACAAACCTGTTTATGTACTAAACGATTAGTGTCTGGTTCGGGATCCGGTTTAAACTGTGAACAATTCGCGAAGTCAATATTCATTCTATCAATACAATCCCTGTTGTCCATCCCAATCGCGCAAGTGCTTTTATTCGGCTTGAGAATAATGGTTATTCTGACTTAATCTACTTCGCGGACTGAATGTGCTGTTCACTCACCACAGATCGATGTCCGGTCACTGTATGAAGGTAATGATTTGCAATATCAACATGTTCAGTTTAAAGCCACACATTCGATTGTCAGTAGACATAGAAGTTGAGTCACAAAATTGACCATACGAATTTTCCACTTCCGCATCCACTGTTGACAATAGTCAGTGAATATTTGAAATTCGGTGATAATGACAGTGTTTCAACCCGATTTTTGGTAGAAGTAACGGCTACTGCGACTTGTTTGCTTCACAGCTGAATTGTTTATAACAAATAGTTACTGTTCGATAATATTGGTTTGGTACGCGTTTCTTGTCAATGTCCAGATTGAGTTAAACCAAATGCGGAGCTGTATGTTACCTGGGTTACACTCGAATGGTGGTTTTACATTAATGATAAAGTACTTACCGTATGTTCGCTCAGATTCTCAAGTTCAAGCAGAACTTATTGAATGAACAACGTGTAAGAATCTTTCATACAACATTTGGGATGTGCTCGAACGGCAGGTCAACATCATTGTCTGGTAAACAAGTGAAGAAAAGAAAATAGTGGTAGATAAATCGTAAAATTCCGTAGTAGATGCTGGAAATGTTGTCTGTAGTTTTGCATACAGAAAAGCATTGATCGTGGACCTGATGGTATTACACGTTGTATTATCGGTGATTTATGGCCTGTGTATTTTCTTCTCGTACTTGACTGCGTCTCGTGTGAATCCTGTCTTAACTAGACAAAACAGTCCATTTGAGTAACATGAGGGAACCGTTGGTGTTCACTCCACTGTTCTACCCTGACTGATCCAAGGGAGCTAGAATGTTTCATCAATATATTTTTGTACACACGGAACATTATGCTGAAGCCAAATATATTAACGTACTTCCAATTGTTTGAGCTTTGATATAACTCCGTGATGGCGCATTTAGAGAAAGGAGTGTCTCGGGTTGTAAATTACTGCGTAGATTAGAGTGCAACCTGTATGGTTCTTATCAATAAAGTCCCGAGTATTCGGTTTCTAACAAGTACCGCCTACATCTAAAGCGTTCGCCATGTTGACGCCGGACTGTTGCAAATCACTCGGGGTTACCGATGTGCCAAAAATTTAGTTTCTGCATCGATCCATTCAGATGGAATAATTGCGCGTCAGCAGGTGTTGTCGAATACATGTCCCTTCCAATAAATGTCGTTCACGGAATCACCAACTTCTGTCAACATTTGACATTCGAAAGTTATCTATTTACACCTTCCAATATCGCAGATATCTGTGACGTTATATTTTCATGGGTACAACCGAGTTCAATATGCTACATTCTTTTGATAACTGACGGAAGTTCCGTTAAGGTCTGTGGTTTACACTTTGCAAGGCATCACTAGCAGACTAGTCGATATGAGCAGGCGTAATACTTCCTTTGTGAATCTTAACACTGCCCACTGTACTAGTGGTTTACTCCGCGTCCAACTTCCAGCAATGGAAGTACTCAAAGTCTAAAATTCACTCCGAGAGCACTTGTTCACAGACCGGATGAATTTCCACCAACTTCATCAATGTTCCGGGGAAAATGTTAATGATTTTATCGTCCGTGTCCAGCAGGCCATTCTTGAGTGTCGTTATAATGGAGTCACATCCACAAAAGTTGAAGAAACAATGTTGATTCAGTGTTTACTAGTGCGTGTCCAAGACATTAAAATCAGAGAGCGACTGTTGTCCGAAGAGGAATCAAAACTAAATTGGGACCGTGCATGTTCTATTGTGCGGCAACGGGAACATATAAGAGAAAGGCTCACTTTATACCAAACATCTTCAGCCCAAGATACTTTACAACTGATTACATGAAATACATCTCCGCTCAAATCAAATAAGAATCCTATTCATACACTTACGTGTTATCGTTGCGGTAAAAAACATGAAGTTGTGACGAGTTGCTGTCAGGAACATTTGACTTGCCACAGTTGTGGAAAAATTGGCCCCATTGCACGCGTCTGCCGTTCAGAACGGGCGCAATCTACCGACTTCCGATCGATTAAAGATAATTGAGAATCAGTTTCCTACTTGATTTCACATACCTCGGCCACGTTTCCTTCAGGAGTGCCTCCCTATACATTCGATTTGAACGCGCAAGGCTGCATCGTTTGTCTGGCAATCGACACAAGAGCTTCAGTGACACTTATGAACAGGCACATGCTGTCAAAATCTTTTCCATTGGCCCCCGCGGCAGCCACATTAAGATCGTATATGAGAATAGGAAGCGACTTCGTGGGTACATTTAATGTGGAAGTAGAACATGAAACGAAAACGCTTAATCTACCTGTGCACATCGTAAATATCGAGAGCCCAAATCCGTTGAGTCGAAGTTGGATTAACCTCATGCCAGATCTACTCCTGTCTGTCAGACGAGTGAGTAGCCACAACAGCCTTCCGGTGCTACTGCAGAAATTCTCGTGTGTATTCGACGGAAAGGAGCTGTAGAGGTTATAGGATTTCCAGGTCAATATTGTAGTCTAGAAAGATACCCCGGTTAAATTTTTTAAGGCTCGTACATTGGCGTCCTCTACCCACTCAAAAGTCGAGGTTGAACTCGAAGGTCTTGAGACATAAGGAATAATCACTCCTGTCCAACATCCAACGTAGAGTGCCCTATTGTGCCAGTACAGAAACCAGATGGTTCCGTTCGCATAGGTGGAGATTGGTAATTGATAGTGAATCAGGCCACTTCCATGGAACATTATCCCATTCCAAAAATAGAGGATTTATACGCTACACTGTGCCGTGGTGAAAAGTTCTCCAAACTGGACCTGAGTCATGCGCAGTCACAAATCGAACTTGACCCCAGAGTCAAAGAAATTTACAACAATCAACATGCACATGGGATTATTTCAGCATAACCGCTTGCCGTTTGACATCCGCTCTGCTCTGGCAATTTTCCAACGCATTATTGACAACATAACGAAGGATAGTCCAGGGGTGTGTGCTTACTTGGATGATATTCTTATTTCCAGACGTTCAGATAAGGAACATTTGAAAACGCCCGAGTTTCTGTTTAAGCGTTTATAGGACAACGGCCTGAAGTTAAAGAAGGACAAATGTGCATTCCTAGTCGATGATGTACAGTATCACGGTTTTTGGTTTGATGAGTGTGGACTACATCCAATACGGGAAAATATCAGACCGATTTTGGAGTCTCCAGCTCCCCATAACGTGGGTGAGTTACAATCCCTCATTGTTATGATTACTCATTATAGTCATTTCATCCCGATAATATCAACTGTCCTGACATCTTTATACAAGTCACTGATGAAGGAAGTTCGATGGCACTGGGCATTTAAGGAACAATTGGCATTTGATACTATAAAGAAGGAGATAAGCTAATCTAGCTTACTGGTTCATTATGACCCAACTAAGCCAATAACTATTCACTGTGACACCTCGCCATGGGGTGTCGGTGCCGTACTGAGTTACAGAATGGAGGAAGCCAAATGCATTCGCTTTTCGCTGTCTAGCAACAGCTGAAAAGAACTACGCGCTCTTAGACGGAGAAGCTTTAGCTGTTATCTTTGCTGTGAAAATGTTTCACCAGTATATTTGGAGAAGAACATTCGATATATACACAGACCATAATTCTCTGGTGCCTCTCCTCGGAAAAAACAAAAGGAATGAATCAGATGGCGTCGTCGCGAATCCAACACTGGTCACTTTTTCTGTCTGCTTATAATTACAAAATTTCTCATATTCCGGGTACAGCAACTCAGGATGCGGACGCTCTCAGTCAAACGCCCCTCACTGACACCTTCGAAAATTCGTGAATGCCCACGGAACTAATTCATTTCATGCAGTACCTGAACAAGCATCCAGTATCTAGCAGAGATATCAGTCGAGGAACAGAACAGGATTTCCTTTTGTCCAAAGTTAAACGATTTGTTTCTCAGGGCTGCCAACGAGTAGCGATGATCAACTGGCGCCCTATTTCAATCGCCGTATGGGACCCAGCCTGTAAGAGGATTACTTGCTCTGGGGTTCAACGCTCATTATTCCGTCACAGTTTCGAAGAAATATTCTCAATGAGTTACACGACGGCCACCCAGGTGTCAGTCGTCTGAACGCCTTAGTTAGAAATTACATATGGTGGCCACACCTCGAGAAGGATGTAGTACAATTGATTCATCGCTATGAAGCTTGCCAAACTACTTGAAGGAATGCTGCTCCTGTTCCACTGAATCCTTAGAGATGGTCGGATAAACCATGGGAGCGTGTTCACATAAACTATCTTAGTCCAACGGAGCAAAACTGTGTTTATTACTTACCGATTCTCATTCAAAGTGGATTGAAGATTATCCAGTAACAAACGCTACATCAGAAATCACCTTTTCGTGTTTACGACATTGTTGCAGTAGATTTGGGATTCCTCAAACTATCCTATCTGACAATGGCACCAACTTTACTAGCAAGCATTTTCAGGTGTTCATAACAAACAGCGGGATCCGACATGTGTGGACTGCTCCTCATCATGCAGCGTCCAACTGGCTAGCGGAACGTGCAGCGCAAACAGTTAGAAGTGGACTAAACAAGCAGTTTCCAGCACCCATTAAAACAAAGCTGGAAAAATTCCATTCCACATATCGTACGACCCCAACTGGAACTACTGGGAAAAGTCCAGCCGAGCTGATGTTTAACTGGAAGTTACGTACTCGTTTGAACTCACTTTTCCTGAATGTTGGTCTCAGAATTGAAAACAGACAGGAACGGGTGAAAATACTGTACGACCGGAGATCATGTGATCGCGGCTGAAATGTGAATAATCCAGTCTATGTAAAATTACCTCATGAAGAAGGTTGGAAACTCGGACAAATCAAGGCGGAAAACAGCCAGACCACTGAACTCGTCTTATCAGGTGGCCGGACAATCACAAGATAGAGACTACGTGCCTTCTCGCTGCGTGTCCACCACACCAGAAGAATCACCCTCAGACTATGACCTAAACCACAATTCTCCTAGGCAAGAGAGCCCGTTACCGGAACAACATGAGGAGGTTTGTCGCCGATCGTGTAGGATGCGCAAATCGATGGAACGTTTCCAAGCTGGTGAAACCAAGCCAAATTCGACGGGGAAGGAATGGGGCATCCGCGCCTGCCGTTGTCCGCACGTCACTTGCCTACCCGTGCACGCGTGTGTCCCGCTCTATCTCACCCTGACCCCGAACGATCCAAACGTGTTACTAACATTATCGATTGAGTGACTGCTTGTCTTATCTACAACCCATTGTTAATATGATTCATCCTCTCATATTCGATAAAGCTACACCGTATTGCCGAGGCCATGTCAAAATCAGTAATGGTTATGATTTAGACCTCAGAATGTGCCATTATTTTCTCATTAAGCTAGAAACTGCCAACCGCTGTTTAAGCGTTAACGTACATCAATTGAAAAGTAGCAGTTACTTGTCTGACGGTGCAGTTGGGATGCTGCAAAGTATTCAGTCGAAGTACAGTTCGAAAAATACAAACTACGTTACAATAGTTGCCACCTGGAATGGGGCTTTTTCTTATGTGTTTTTGTTGTTGACGTTTCTAATCGACAGAAACGGTTATCGTCCTAAAGTTACTACAAAGCACTAGAAGACTTGTGGAGTTTCGAGTTGTGGATTAGTTTTCTAACAATTATAATGTATCTGTTCTAGTCACTGTTACGATCGTGTTCTTTTGAATAAATAACTTCACAATTCACTGTCAACAAAGAAGCAACTCATCATTCATGTGTTGATCAGGAACTGTCAATAACGGGCGGTTTACGGGATTCGTTTCATTGTGTAAGCAATAAATATGTGCATAAATGTATGCATAAAAATTTACTGTTAACTTTAACACCAAAATGAAAAATTTAGGATCAGATTACTGGGCTAAACGCACTCTAATTACAAACAATTTCATTTGTGCTTGCATTATTTCAACAATAATCATTCAGCCTAGATTGGAACTAACGTTCCTCGTAGCGTTGAACGACTCGTAGGTGAAACATATTGGCAGAGGCTCATTAGGTTTAAGTCATGTGGCTTTATAATTTCTTGCTTTTACCATTATTCATGTTACGAAGCAACTTACCGTAAAGTATGTGTTTATCCTCTTAAAAAATATTATAGTGAAATGAGGAAAGCACTAGTGATATATTTTGACTTAGTCTCCGTGAGAAGCAGTACATTCATCAACAAATGTTGGTGGATTGTTAATCTTTCCACACCATCTGTTTGGCTGACCTCTCTTTTCATTATGGTTAGTCGAAGTAAATGTGACTGAGTCACTGGGTGATGCGACTCATTTCGCGACATAGCATCAGGCAGTTCGGCTCATGAGGAACAACACATAGTCATTTTGTGATTCAGTCGGACAAAATTTAACTCCAATAGTTTTAATTGAATCCGTAATTAACTAAATCTGCTCAGTGCACCTCCAAATCGGAATAATATTAAGCTACTGCACAGAAAGCCAGTAGTATGAATGTTTTGGAAACACCGATTTCCCATGATCCAGTTCACCAATAACGATGGAAGGCATACGTCGCGAGATGTTAACATTTCTTTTTCTCTCTTCAGGAACGAACGTAAAACATTGAAATATATGAGATATGCGGATAGTAACAACAGTAGAAACAATCAACCATTGGGTTTACATAAAACAAGGATTGTTGTCAGTTCCGGGGCAGAGAAATAGTGTATGTCAACAGTTTATGCACACACAGGACCGGACGACGAGTAGTAAATAACGTTGTCTCGGAGAACACAAGAAGCTTCGGATTCTAATGGCGCAACAACACTTGGAACGAGTTGACGGGTCAACAACGTGACTTGCTTCCATGATGCGTTTTGCAATGGACGAGGTCAGATTTCGTCTCATTCGCTCTGTTGCCATTCCAACAGAAACCTTTGAAAGCACCTCTGCATGGCTTTCTATGAAGTAGATCTTGTCTTGCCAATTTGCTGACGATTTTGGACACTGTCGCTGAGGAGCTGGATGATGTAGCGCTTCATACAATATTTTGTACTTTATAATTCTCATTGTTTTTCAAATTTTTCACTTTATTCAAATTCACATGTACACTTGTTTAAATCATGTGAGTCGAATCATTTCGCGCTTTCGTCATCTAATTTGACCGAAGACGTTCTCCTAGCGGCACACAAACTTCTCGATGCCTCCGAAGCCCGGTTATTCCCTGATGTACCATGGGCTGAACGCTAGAGTCGAAAACTCACTCAGAAGGAACCTGGAACCACTGACCGATTTCGCAATGTTATTCTTAGGAGTGTCCCCGTTTCCACCACCAACAAACTAGACTATGACCAAAGTCAATGACGATTCCTGTCAACTGCCCTTAAACTTACCAAGATCCAGGTTCAGCGTATTCATCACACTTTTGGGCCCAAGCGGGAGTCGGGGAAATCTCGACCACGACTCCTCAAAATTACTGTCACCTCGCATGAGATGGCATCGCATATACTGGAGCAGTTTCGCCATCAGCGTCGTCTTATACCTGGCCGGATCTCGTTTCATCATGATCGTTCTAAAGAATAAGGAGATTTATTAAAAGCCAATCTTCGAACGCGTACTAATAGCCTGGTAGTTTCTACTGGGGGTTTAATGATCTCAAAAACTCGCTACAGCCGGCTTCTGTGGAGTCGGTGACCTCCGTCAGCGTTGCGTTTTGGATGAACTCCCATTCACAATCACAGGAGAAAGTTAATTCGTTTACTATTAAATCCGTAAAGTGCATGTACACAAATGCGCTTAGCTTAGTGAATAAATTACCATAGCTTCGCAAGCTACGTTCTATCACAAAGCCACGGATTGTTGCCATAACACAGTCATGGCTGAGCACTTCCTACCTAGATTCTGAGATCGATTCAGAGGATATGGCTATCTTCCGTGCGGATAAAACTGAAGGCAGAGGATGGAAAACGGCCCTCTATATCCACACTTTTCTTCAAACCTTCCTTTTTAACAATCCAATACTTGCCATGATTCAATAAACGGTCTAGTGTTCGATTCGCTTAAGTGGTCCGGAACGCTGGCTAGTAGGGGTCTTCTATCGTCTTCCATCTTCAGATAAGTCTAAAGAGGAACTCTTATTATCTAGATTCGCAGTTTTGCACACTCTAGGATTTTCCTACATTCTCCTAATGGGCGAGTTCAACTTACCCGAAATCAACTTTCCGGCCTTCTCGTATGCAGGCATTGAAAATTCTATCTCTGTACAACTTTTTCACACAGGCGGAGCGTTGGATTTTGCGGAGAACATATCTGGTATCACACGGTGGCGTACTGGCCATAATCCGTTGCGACTGGATTACTTATCCACTAACAACGAGTTGATGGTAGGCAACCCTACAACCACCGCATCACTCGGACTAAGTGATCACGCGGTTGTCATATTCGACTTCATTTGTAGCACGAATCACGTTTGCTCACCGACTAGTAATCGCAGAAACTTCCGGAAGATGGATGTGAGGAAACTTCGTGGCTACTTGGAAATGCAGTTATGGACGAACTACACCCCACTCCACTCTGTAGATTATCTCTGTGAGAAGCTTGCCGCCATCGTTTCTGCAGCCGTAGGTGAATATACACCATTATCGGGCTCCAAACGGAACAAGCCTCCAAATCAACTACGGTCTGGTACACTCAAAGCGGTAAGCTCGGAAGTGCTATCAAATATCAGAATTTGAATCTGATCAAAAATATGCGCTGCCTTGAGAAATCGGTGTACATCACTAATTCGACGTGGCTGTCTTCGTTATCAACAACATCTCACAGGACACTTCATCGCTGATTCAAATAGTCTCTTCCGATTTGCAGCATCAACTCACAAGGCAAAAGCCGGAGTTCCACAACTCTTAGGCCTTACTAGCTCTGATGCAGAGACAGCTGATCTCCTTGCTGAGGTTTACAGCAGCGTTTTTGTGCAGTCACCATCAGTTCCTCAGGTTCGTCTTGACACTGAAATCGATAGCACTTACACTGTGGATACTTCTTCCACGTCGGTGTTGGCTAACCTCGGGTGTCTCAGGGACAGCTCTCCAGAACTTGACGGTGAACCCCCCCAGGCTTTGTAGGAAGCGGCGGAACAGCTTGCTGACCCACTTAGCCTACTGTTTACGCAATCTACCCCACAGGAAACAGTACCCAGCAGTTGGAAACTTGCGAGCAGTACACCCGTTTCCAATGATGGTAGGCGAAATTGTCCTAGTGACTACAAACCAACTACATTGCTGTCAAGCGTCTCAAAAAGTTTCGAGGCGCTTGTATGCGACTCGCTTAATAAGTATCTTACCTTTCATGAGATCTTCTGCTATTCTCAACGCGGATTCCGCAAGAGCCGTTCGTGTACCACAAATCTGCTAATAGCCACCTACCAGTGGACGAAAGCGGTTGGTCGGAGCAATGGAATAGATGTCGTATATCTCCACTTTGCTATGACATTCTACCGCGTGGATCATTCTGTTTTGATCGGCAAGCTTTCCGAATTCGGGGTGCAAGGCAATCTTCTCCAGGGGCTTGAGTCGTATCTTGCTAACCGTCTGTACAGGGTGCGCGTTAATGGTGTTTTCTCTACTTGCATGCCTAGCTTCAGTGAAGTAACCCAAGATTCAATTCTTGGCCCACTGCTATTTTTGGTATTCATCAACGATCTTCCACTCTCAATCACTTCTCCGTTACTACTTTTTATGGTCGACGTCAAAATCTGGCGAGCCGTCAACACAACCGACGATTATGTCACCCTACAGAAAGACTTCAACATTCTATTCAATTGGTCTCGAGCGAACCGACTCGAATTTAATGCTGGTAAGTGCAAAAGTTATACACATTCGCGGCTCCATGAGAACCACTAATTACCTTGACGGATATCCGCTTCAGACGGTTCTTATTTAGAACGACCTAGGATGCACTGTTTCATATACTCTGTCGAGGTCTGCGAACGCTGGAGCAAATGCATAAAAGGCTAGCAACATCCTGGCGTTATTGAGAAGTCTCTCCGGCCAGTTCAGCCCTAAGTGTTTTCAGCTTCTTTACAACAGTTTCGTTCTTCCGCATCTGGAGAATGGAACAGTAATCTGGCTACCGCATCTCCAAAAGGACAAGTTGCTCCTGGAGACGGTACAACGTCGAGCCACGAAGGCAGTCCAGGGGCTGAAAACTAGGCTCTATGAGGAAACGTTGAAATCTTTGGGCATGTGCTCCCTACAGTACCGTCAGCTTAGAGGTGACTTGGTATTAACCTTTCCGATTATGCAGTCACCGGATCATCCTTGCCGCCTGATGCTCAACAGGGGGAGTAGCGTGAAACTGAGGGGCCAACCTCTAAAACTAGAGGTCCAACATAGCAGACTGGAATGCAGACATCGCTTTTTCTTATTGCGCGTTTGCAAGATTTGGAATGCTCTACCAGACCACGTTATTTTTGCTAGCTCTTTAGCAATTTTCAAAGCTTTCCTTGACCAACATCTATTGCATTAGTTCAGGAACTGCACCTCTTTTCCGCATTACAGACCATTGCTGAGGACGTTGAGATTCTACGCATCGAGATAAGGCATTCTCATAAGCTCCAGCTTCCTACTTCCGTTTACAACTCGTTAAACCATTGAGTAATACAAATGACATTTCTGATGTCCTGAGCCCTGTGTTCTGTCTTTGCGTTCAGTATCACCTGTGTACGGATTTTTGGGCAGTTAACGACTAACGGGATCAGCCTTTATTTCGGCACATTTCCGAACTCATCTGTCGTTGGAATTATCTTCGTTGTGACCTCAAATTTACTTGATAACTACAGGACAGATCGCACCAGTTAGATACTTCATTTCAGCCCAGGAATCTATCCACATTTTGAAGGGGAAAGTCTGCTGTTGTCCCTCGCCCGTGTCACCTCTCAAAATACGGCGTACCACGATAAGGTCACCGAGGAGTCGCCTATAACTCTGGGATATATGTTCAGATACTCTAGCCGCCAGTTATATGAGAGGCCTCTCATCTCAGCAAATACATGCATGGCTGCCCTCTCTGTTCTTTCAAGTTGAGATACCTCGCCTTGTGTACAGGGGAACACTGCGGCGTGACCGTACTCTAATCTCAGACAAACAAAAGGTGAAAACGGAAAGCGAAAAACCTCCCAGGACACCTTAGCAAAGGATCGACGGATAGCTACGAGCATTCTCCTAGCTTCAACACAAGAGTGCGTTGTGTGAGCTTATGTTTTGAGAGTGTCTGAAACTAGCACCCCGAGGTCACGTTCGGCATTACACCATGGTATTAGACCACGCAGAATTTTGTTGCTTGGGTGTTAACCTACAAACCTAGTTGTCCGCAAACAGCCAGTTGCAAAGTCTTTTGGTGGAAGTTGGTGGTGCTTTTAGGCATCTTAATTGGTGAGTCTGATACAGCCGCATGTTGACAATGACCACTAGGTCACATGTTTACCGCTCAATCATGCCGTCTAGTTTGCCATTCAGTGACGAAAATCAGACAACCCGTCACCGGAATTTGCTTTGTCTTTCCATCCACGCATCTTGGCTGTTCGTTATTTGGACACTTAGGTCGTTCTGCAAGCAAACTGCAGTCACGTTGATGCCCAGTGAAGTTCGTTGTCTAGGCCACATTCGTGTGATTTTGAACGATTGGATTTTAAATCAGGTGCTTCGCGGACGTTTTGATCCCAGCTACAACAGCATATATTTCCATACTGAACTAATTCTTACAGAGCATTCTCGGAATTTTCTTTTCCCAGTCGAGGCCGTATCGTTGTGATCATTCTGTATGTTTCCCGAGGAACAAGAGTTTGACTTTTTTTTTACTAGACTACCAACCGGCCAACCAGCATTGACCTGGTGGACACTTCTACACCCATTCCCCTGACTCTTGGTTTTATTCATTTGGGTTCATACTGTATACTGTGTATATGAGCTGAACAACACGTGGTGCACAACAAGCGGTCTATAGTTAGTCTTGTGCGTGTAGATTGGCTATTATCGGTTGAGCAAGATAATTTAAAATGGATAACGACAACCTCGTGTGTTTGTCACTGTTTCTTTGGGTTGGAAACACAGGTGTGACTTAAGAGCTTTGTGCATTCCTTATCTTGATACGCACAATTTAGATCCTTAGCAACGGGCTCTACGGGGGAAATAGTTGTGTATTATACGAAATAATGCAATAGATATTAGTCAGCACTTGCCTTGAAAATTGAAACATAGTTAGCAGAAACAACGTGGCTATGGAGAACATTCTAAACCTTAATTCCACGTAACGAGAAATAACTACGTCCGCATTGTAGTCTGCTGTGTTGCAGTTATAAGTTACCTTGACACACTTAAGCACTGGTCGACCTATATAATTCTCTCAGAAAATGACAATATCAGAAATTCGAAGTACTCGTCGTCAACTGGTCGAACGTGTCCGCGAAATCCTTGTAGTGAAAAAGGAAGATGTCACGGTGATATTCAATATGGTGTTCACGTTGTGTTGATCGTGCAATGGCACAGACCTGGACCGGAGGTTCTGGAAGAACATGATCAGGACGGACACCCGAAGATTCAGTGAGCGACAATTGTTTGGTCGTGAAACGGATCGCGCGATACGCAAAGGAACCACCGATGCCGCCTGTATCAGCCAGCGGCCACTGGCATTTGTTTGTTCACCAGTTCAACCTCAACTTTCGTTTACTCTTCTTGTCCGTTCTAAAGTGCAACAGAATATTCTTCTATATTGGGCTAAGTCTCGCAGTATATTTTCGGAATTTTCTATTCCCGGTTCAGCTCTTACCACCTTAGTCACTCTGTATATATTCCCATGGATGAGGGTTTCACTTTCGTACTAGGATACAAACTGGCTAACCGTCGTTCACCTGTCTGGACACATCCGCACTCATTCCCATGACTCCTTGTGTTATTTGTTCGAGTTCACGCTGTATACGTTGTGTACGAGCTCAACCGCATGCCGTGCATAACAAGTCATATGTGTTGTGTTATGGGGAAGAGTCTGTTGCTTTTGATCACTTAGACAGTGTGATCGGAAAACGATCCCGCCAACCATGTGTATTCGCGACCTCAGTATCCCAGTTCAGATTACACATCAACACATGTAAGACACTTTATTTCCTTCAGCTTTCTCTGGACGGAAGGATTGTTTCTGTAACTGTGCCGGAAATTAGTGTCAATGGAGACGTTGTCCACAGCTGCGCAGATTTCTGCTATTTGAGTAGCAACATTTCCACAGATCTGTCCGCGGATCGCAAGTTACGAGCTCGTTTGGCTAAGGCTAGTGCTGCATTTAGACAACTTGAAAGACGTGTCTGAAAGAACTACAAGCTGAACGAGGCCACTAAGCCGCGCATCTATTACTCAGTGGTGCTGTCTATACTGCTGCGAGAGAGAGAAATTATGACGCTGTACAAACGGAACGTGCGCTACCTGAACGTTTTCCATTTGCAATGTGCAATGCACATCTTGGGTATTCGGTGGTCAGACATGGTTCAGAACGCTGAGGTACTGCGGCGAGCGGACGTGAATGGGGTGCCAGCCATGCGGGTGCTGAATTAGCTGCGTTCGCTCGATCCCGTCCGTCGGATGGGCGATGACCGTATTCCGAATCAGCTGCTGTGTGGACAACTGAAATCAGGTGAGCATAATCTTGGTGGTTCGAAGCGGAGATACGAGGACGCTGTGCAGATAAGTCTTTTGCGTTGTAACCTAAATATTGGATGTTGAGTGGAGCTGGCGTTGAACCGGACAGTCTGGAAAAGTACGATCTGGATGAGCGTCCGAAGGTTCAATAAACAATTATTGCGCGGCCGTAAATGTCAGCGCGCGGTACACAAGGAAACCATTGGTGCCGTAGGTCACCGGATGCACCGGTTGTTTGGGACTAGTCGGTCATCAGCCTACTCATGGTACCCCGCCGGCCAAGAGACAACGAGTACGTTAGGGTCAAGTATGTTATATCAGTTATATGCACATCTATGTTGTTCACATCAACGAATGATTACCGTCGTTCGGAAATTGTCGACTGCATGGGTTTCCAATTTTCATTTTCTCCGGCATTGTTGGTGTACTGTATGATGAATGTTTTCTCTGCTTTCTTCCAGTCCAACCTTATATTCCGATTTCACTCTATGTCTTCTGTAGATCGCACCAACATGTACTCCTATTATGGGATGATTCTTGCGTCATATTTCCAATGCGTTTCTCTCCAGTGTAGACCTGACCATTGCCGTCTCTCTCTGTTTACTTCTCGATAGATAAGGGTTTCATTTTTGAGCTAACCTATAGATTGACTAACCAGCATTGGCCGACTGAACACAAAGGTCTCACTCACACTTGCCGGTCTTATTCCTTGGGGTTTACATCGGACACGTTGTGTGTGAGTGGAACCGCCATCGGTGCTGCGCAAGTCACTTTCGGTGGTGGTTTGGAGCACAGTCGTTCTTTGGCTTTGGTCACTGTGACAAGCTAATCCGTATCGGATGGCACCAACCGTACCTGGAAGAGTGTCCGGTTTACTAGAATACTGAATGTATGTGTTGCTATCATGTTCCCTCCTACAACGACGCCCAGAACAAACAAATATCTGATGTGTTCCTAACTCACCCAGAGGTCACATGTCACATCTGTGGGGACTCCGGCAATGCCTTCGTGAAACAGTGCACTCGGTACATTAGATATCAATCACCTGATATCGATCTGGAGAAAAGTCTGGGCATCTGGCTGTTGTCTAACTTATCTTTCGCGCATCACCATGAGATGGCGGCGAATAAAGGCTTCGTCACATTGATGATGATTAAGCGCACTTTCCCCGCATACACTAGAGGGTGTTTCAATCGCTCTTTGATAATGCAAATCAGGTCGTGTATACTGACTTAAAGAGAAAAATCTCAGCTGTTGTACGTGTCCAGCGCGAGGCTACCAAAGTAGTCAGGAGCCTGAGAAATGTCGCGTACGAGTCCCGATTCGAAATTCTTGATCTACATACACTTGAATTTGGACGACTCCACAGTGATTCAATTCTTACACATTAACTGTTGAGAATAGATCTCGTTGAACAGTTCTTCATCATAACAAATAATAACGGCCGGCAAGGATATAACAAAAAGCTTCTTCCTCCTGAGGTCGTTAGCCAAGCTTCTAGCCATCGTTTTGAAATATCACTTGACTCTCATTCCAAAAGAACTTCATTCTTCAAGTAATCTAACTTTGTTTCTGGTAGTTACTGTAATTCCCAACAGCGGTGTTACAACCTGTTTTCAATGACTGCTTTTCAAATCAACAGACGCCCGCTAGGACGCTGAACAAGAGAAACTGACTGGATCCGGAAAAATTCCGCCTCTGTTTAGAACACGCGTATCAATCGCTGAATCGCTGGACAAAAACAGGAAGAAAAGAGACCGGCTGAGTATTAGAACAATGTTTGTCCGAATGTCCAAATCGCAGAATATGCAAATTATTGAATAAATTTGACACGTATTGATCAATCAGTTAGTTCCAGATTGCCAGACGTGCCTCAATGTTTGTTTGCCAGTGGCTTCAGATGACTAAAACACAAGCAACAATACCCGCTAACTTAGGACATGCGTTCATTCATCGGATATCCTCAAGTGTACATATGTAGTGGTTTTAGATGGAATTAACAAATCCTGTGAATATGACACAGTGCTGTCTGTAAGAACTAACCGATTGATATAATGTCACACACACACACGAATGTACCGAATCCCAAAATGTGTTGATGGTAGACAATCGTGTCCATTTACTCGGAGTGCTTTCAACTCATTCACAGCCTATGGATTGTGCAAGCAAACACCGTCCCTATTTTGATTAGTTGGCAAACTGAACACATTAAGTCTGTGAAAATCCTTACAAAACTTTACAACAACGAAGCTACAACTCACATTCAATGTAGTCACCAGGAACTGGGAATGTAAAAATGTGACTGTGGCGTGTGTAGACCTTGACTTTCAAGTTGAAGGCTTTTGGCGTGCAAAATATCCAATAGCATACTGATTTACTAGAAAACGAATATATCTACTCAATAAATAATGTGACCGTATTAATTCAAACTATTTCCATTTAGAAGTCTGCATTGGATAATCTACTGGGTAGACGAAAGAATTGTAAATCTACCTCCATCTAATGATCCCTACCCTCAAATCTTGTGTGAGGTAAACCGTTTAGTTGCAAGTGTCAGAAAAAGCGCTGACATAATTTCAAGACAAACGTAAATGATGGATAAGCTTGAATGTTTGATATCAGGAGAAGATCCTGAATTCGTGAATACAGATGTGACTTTGTAAGGATGATTTAGAGCATTGACTGCTCATATTCAGATGATCCAAAAACCGTGAACGGGTCACCAGTGAACGCTGAAAGCCCAAAATCACTTATGCAGCAGGTGGTTGTGAACAACTGTAGGAAGTTATTGTGCATATATGAGAAGAATTCAACTGGAAGTGACGTGAATTTATTTCGCATAGGATTATCAATTGTTATCATTAGTCCTATTAAAGTTCAGTTTGCCGAATTGCAGGTATTCGTCCACTTGATAGAAAATGACAAACAGGAAGAACATGTTTTATCATACGTGTGCGGTTCAGTAACTGACTGTGACTCATTAATAAGAACGCATTCATAGCCAACACAGTGTGAGTTTCAGGATGATTCAGAGATTAGCGTCAATCTGTCTGGTCTTGTCAAATCACATCAGGAAATTGAACAGATTATATTGGTATTTGTTGACAGTCCACAGAATTTGTAAATGGAAGCTGATTTCACAGACGTTTATGAGGAAGCAATCAAACCACTAGAACTCATTTGCTCTCACCGGCGACCGTCACTCTGATGGATGCACTCTACGATCTGTGGTTAGTTAGTACATTGGGTGGTAACTGAGACCAGCGTCCATCGAAATATCTTGCTTAATTCACTTCGAGGTCTAGACGCACGATTGCCAGTTTGCTAGTCACACACGAACGACAAACCTATTCGAACCTGTTCGTAAACGGACTGCAACACCTATGGGAACTGAACGTCAACAGGTATTTCACTAAAATCAATGTGAGCATATGAAGCTCCTGGTGAAGCTTCGAGTGTTACCTAAACTGGAGTTATCCTCTCATTCAGTAATACCACGTCTCAAATCTGTTTCACTTGTTTGATGGCCTCATAATGTTCAGAGAGTAGACAACAGTGTTGGCGAATGGGTAACTACATAAACTGATGCGAAACATCGAACAATTTTACAGGGCACCAACCTGCAATTTCTGGCGAGGTGGAAGACAGCACATTCAGCTGGACGTATATGTTTTCAAACTGAACGTGAGTCGTTAACCGTTTGTCTAAAATCGCTGATCATTTCATAGACTTCAAATGACCATAAAATGGAAAATGTTACTTTTGCTTGGAAACAGTTGTAACGTCTGGTATTGGAAAACACATGCTTTCTGGAATATGCTGGTTTTCACAAACATATATTCACATTCAATCCTTGAATAGGACTTCACGAATTCACATGGTTGTGCATAAGGCTAATTAATTTGAAGGTTTGAACAGATCAGTTAATTCAGACAGCGCTACGTTAAACCTCACATTTGCTGATGCTTACTAGCACCAACACCATTTCATCTGGATTTTTTAAGTTAGCTGTGTACATTGAGGCGAATAGGCTGTTCAATTGCTACAATTACATTTTCACTGTTTTCAAAACAACAACATCAACAACAACGAAATGTTCAGGATGATTGCAAGTTGATGTGGAAGAACGGATTTTCAAACATATATACTTCATGTAATCGATTCAACAAACGGTCTCTATCTTCCACACTGTCTCATAAGCTCGTTGAATCTGCCTTCAATTTCAGTTTGTCACCGATGACATTGTTGTACACATTAACACCGTGCATATCTAACGCAGTTCACATATCAGTCCAGCCACAACCTAATAGAAAATCGAACGTTTTTATCGTTATAGCAAAATGTGAGGAGAGCAAATAGATGATTTCAATGAATAAGGCATATCCACATCCAACGAACATTTCCCAAACAGCTGATATGTCGACAGTTCGGATCTTACCTCGTTTCCGATTCACCGATGCGACCAGATTACTGCTCAACCACGCATGTGTGATCAACTTACCCGTTGACTGTGTGGACATTTTCGGGGTTATCGCGGATTTTGCAGAGCGTACTGTATCATGCGAATTGGCTATCATGGTCAGACGATTACTGGTATACAACCAGCGATAACGAGAAGTAAGCTTCAATGGAAATCTAAGATGAAACTCACAGTTATGTACCCATATCTGGATGAGAGTTACGGATTGAAGCATACCATTACAACGGCGTTAACACAGAAGAGGAGATTGTGCAAATCGTATAGGAAGCAAACATCAGCGTTCAGAAGTAGATAGCAAATAATGGAGAACAGTATAGCCAGATGGGAAACTTTAATTCAGATGCTTACTGAAAGAAAAGCGGGAGGCTCATAGTACAATCTCAGAGAGAGAAGCTGCACCAAGTACAAGCTTGCGATTCAACAGCACGTATGTAAGTGTGTGAGTGTATCATATAGATGACATGATATCGGTCTAGCACAGTATCATGTGCATGTGTGCGTGTGTGTGTGTGCGTGTGGGTGTGCGTGTGTATAAATGAACGTAGTGATGTTACACTCGTGTTCGTGTTTGAACTTTGTGATAGGATTCGCACGACTGCGTAGGGGGACGAAGATATCTGTGAACTAGTGCGTACACAGCCACTGACCTCAACGGACAAGCAGATAATGCAGATAATGAGTGATGTTCAATTTGAAATTAACCAAATCCCCGACTACTCATCAGTAATCTAAAATATCGCCTAGCAGGTTTAATGAGATCGGAGAGTTCGACCTGTCTAGGAAGTCCTAATCGCGGGGTTATCGATTGGAGTTAACAGACAGTAACTGTGTCTCCATTTCGAGACGATCGGGCAACCTGATCATTACTCACAAGCGAAAGTGGTTGAGTGTTCACATATGATAATTCGGTCGTGCCTAACGTGAGGTCAATGGCGCAGTGGTAAACACGGTTGCCTCATGAACAGCATGTCCGTGGTTCAAGTCCCGGCAGTGGCGATCATATGCACTACTGACGAGCTCTAATGAGAGCGAAACTCGAGTCTAGTGCTTCTTTTCGAAAGGGGCCGACTGGAAAGTCTATGGGAATGCGACAGCTGCGATCAATTGTGAGTGATGTTCAATTTGAAAGCAGATAATAGTTTTCCAATGTGTTCAACGATGCGGCAACAGGCAATTCTCACTCAACCATGCAAACACGTGTGTGTGTGTGTGTCTCACTAGTTTTATCGAAGCTGTTATGGGGTTTGATATATGCGTGACCACACAATAGAACGTAGTTTGTATATGATTTTCTATTCTTCCACAACTTACCATCCTATGCAGGGAATTCCAATCCTCTGTGTATGTCGATGCACATGCCGTTTTTCGCTGATAACTGCGTTGTTTGCACATGGCAAAAATGACTGACAGTCATTGACCACATCAATTACAATGCGCCATCCAACATGTGAAACCTATTCTTTCCTTCTATTCCGCTCGAGCATAGGCGTTGTGCTTGCACCAAGATTCCGTATCAAACAGGAAACTGTATATAACCTCACAGACGTTTGTTACTTGGGTGTTAATCTCTAGATTTAGTTCTCCGCAGGTAGCCAACTGCGAAGTCTTTTGGTGGAAGTTGGGGGTGATTTTAGACGTCTTGATTTGTGTGTCTGATACAGCCGCATGTTGACAATGACCACTAGGTTACATGTTTACCGCTCAATCTTACTTACTAGTTTGCCGTTCAGTGGTGACCATCAAACATCCCGTCACACCCGGTATTGAGCGTGTCCGGCGCGCCGTCGCAAAACCGATTATGGGCTTTAGAAATGCGACGTACGATTCGTAACTTAAAATTTTCAATATGTATCCACTTAGGTTTAGCAGTTCTCCAGTTTCCAGTGAAGAATGCGAAAACAGCATCTTTGGTTCTTTGATGGTACCTGATTTCAATCGTCGCGTATTTATCCCCCTTTATCTGCCCTCTGATGGTTTGGGTCCCGCAGCGACATGAGTGCGTTGCAGTGTGGGTAATCGCCAAATGTGAGGAAAAGCTTGTGAGGCGAGGTGACCTTGACTGTACTGTTGTGAAATTGCATGCGTGAAGGTCGCGGGCAACTGCCAGTAATTCATAGTCGGTACACCCAAAGATTGGAGGATGTTGAGCATTTCCTTTTCTGCATCATCCCTTTGTCGATACATATTAACATGCGCCGACAAACCAGCTCCCGATTTACATACCTGAACAGGTATATCCTGCTTGCCTACCCTGTGTAATGATTGGGGCAGGCGCGGATGTATTGGCAATGTGTTTATTTTCTTTGTCGAAAACAACCAGTACGTCTAAACGAGATAGAATCACCCTACCTGGAGTTGCTGAACATTCAGTCAATCAAAGTTTGCACCAAGACTGTCCACTTAGCATCACAACTGGGTGGTTTAGCGCGTCGTACGTCCGCTACTACAACCGGTGCTAATGGGCTTCCACTGTTTGTATCTATTTGCATTATCGGTATGACAGGACGGTCCTAATATTCCTCATTCCGGTAGTGAATACTCTGTTTCCCTTAAAATCGTAAACAACTGCAGGTCCAACTCTTTCTGATATTACTGTTTGAATCTGAAACGAATGTAAAGCAATAACTATAGAGTCTAGGTAATTTACAACAGTCAAGTGATTGAACTGGGAGACGTTGTTCATGGGTATACGGGATGATCATCACAACATGCTAAAATGCTTACTTCCCAGAAGTATGGGAGTTGTGAATTTGCGCTTGGGCCGTTGAAGTGAGCACAAAGCTGTGAAGATGTTCCTAACATGATTAAACTGAAAAATTAACGAAGGTATCGTCAAACGATTGCTCAGTTAGAGTGGGGATCGAACCGATTTGCATAAACATATTGTGTTTAACTACAAGGTCACTTTAGTCCTTCTGAAAAACACATGTACACTGAGGCAAAAGCAGTGTTGTACAAAGAAAAAGTAGCACCTGTGGCTTAAGCAGAATATATTCCATAATTCTTTGCAGGTGGATATCTTTACTTCTATTTCCACAATGTTTGTATAAACGGACTTCCTATATGAAAGCAACACGACCAGCACACGATGGCGGAATGCAGGCAAAGTCAAAGTAACATTGTGTAGATCGTCGGATGTACGCGCGGATGAATATACCGTTTGCCTTGCTTGCAATAACCCGTCCCTTTGGTGTTTCAAACGATTTTCTTAAACAAATGCTCCGTGTTCGCTTTATGCACTTGGTCAACAATGCACTGCATTCTAGCTGGTGTTGATGCGCCAGCTTGATCAACCTCGCACGGATGAACTCAACGTGGTGCGATTGAATCATAGTCAGTCGATATGCCTCGGGGTAATGACCAACCGTTATCTGAAAACGCACTGACCCCCACATTCTGGACTACTGTCATTTCTCTCATAGCAAGGTCGATCTGCCAAGAGTTTCCGGACTGTAAGCCAACATGAATTCAGCACTACCCCGGAACAAATGAAGGGAGTATTTTGCAAGCAGATGACCCAAATGATCATTCGGGAACTGGTGGAAAACTGGCCTGACCTGGTTTTGTTGATACCGTCGGAATAACTGTGAAATTAAACAATCTTCCCATTTTATTCAAGTACCGCATGAATTTCCTTCAACCAGACCACGCCTATGATTCTTCCGATATTGGATTGCCGACTAGGTGAAGTTTGATTAGTGCAACATTTACAGGCTCGCTGGTGTCAAATAGGAACACCGTTGATGCCGGCATTTTCCATACGGGTAGATACCAACATTTGATTGTTTGTTTGATACTCCCCAGTACTTTCAATCACCTCAGACATCCGCTGTTGAAAAATTTACACCCGTGCTTTCTTCTTACTAAAGGTCGTTAGTAGTACATATTCTCACTACACCAGGAACCTTCGTGACGATTGTTCCTTCGGTAAGCATCCGCGTTAACCATTCCTCTACTGACCCCAAATTGTTCATGCCACAATCATTTGTACGTGTGTGAGAATCAATCAACCTCAGAGCACCGAGATAAAACATAGTAACTGGCCTCTTTTACCCAATCCTCGGAATACAACTTGTAATTTTCTTCAAGTGAATTTTGCTAAAACCTTGATACATTTTGTCGGACTTACTTAACTGATTACTGACATTTAATTTCGTTTGATATACTTCTTTTGTTCCACAATTGACCCCAGTGTCTGTTTCATTGCGAAAACTGCATTCTGACATTTAAAGTAGAATAAGAGATTCCTGCGCATTTTCGCATGAGTATGCGTAGGGTTTTCCAAACACTCATCAGTGCCTTCTAGTAATTCCAGTTTTTGTCCGTTATATCTCATATCGTTTTCAGCTAATTAGTTTTAATGAAATGACGAACACCATCCGTGAATACATCAGACCTAAAGTTTTTCTGTATTTTCCATGCATTTAAGAGAATTTTCGAACGCGTAATCAGCACATCTTATATACTTGATTAAATATCCGTAACCTTCCCATCCAGGTATTTTCAAATATTTATCACGATGATTGATCGATGAGTCAACGGGCTGCTTACTTTGCTCCAGTCGTTATTCTACAGAAACATGAACACACAGCAGTTTTTCAGGCGACAATTTCGTTAAAAGTAACATATACGTAATAACGAATGTCACGTAAGAGATCATTCATCCGTGTTGCTTTCAACGCTTCCTTGTCAATGATGCTGAGCACTATCAAGTTTCTGTGGCCCCTCAGTTATTTAGTGACCAACCTATTTTAGGTTGGAATTGCAACTAATGTACATGGCAATGTCTCATTTTTATGACATACTTGTAGACAATTGTCTACTGGTTTTTATATGTCTAACATTGGTGGTCACCAAATTTAGCTGAACCAGGCTATCAACGTCATCTATCTTCGCGTCGGTACTAACGGGTGTTCCATCTTTCAAGCTTGGTAAAGCAAATGAGCACAAACAGATTCAAATGGACATTCAACCCAATGTGTCTTCATTTACCAGACTAATTGGGTGCAACTACTGAAACAACTTCAGATTGAGAAACACCGAACCTGTTACTCAGATTCTGTATTAGGCCGCATCACATTACCAGATGCTGGATTTCATGAAAGCTTAATGCAATCAAATTTTATCAAGTAAATTATAAGTAAGCATAAGTGCTATGTTTTACTAATTGTAGGAGAGTGCACGATTGCAGTATATTGGAATATTGTGTGAATTTCTCAGATGATTCCCAAGGTAATTGCAAGTACATAAACTTGCAGATTTGGATTTCTTGGAAGAATTTTTTCAGTGAACCGGAAAGTGCACGAACCGGTAAGTAGATTACGTCCTCTATGAACACGTACACAACGCTTCTACTGTGAGGTCGACAGGTGGGAACGTACCATTCGTTTTTCAAGTACGAGACAATACTTCAACCAATTAGATCCAAACCGTACACCCAGTTGGCACACCCGCACCAAACGGTCACCAAATGATACTCTATATATACCGGCGTCTAAACAACAGTGACAAAGAATCGTCGGCGAAACCACTTGATGATGAAAGGCCAATCAATTGTAATCCTTCTACTATGCATCACTATCGAAAATGTTTGTTCACGTAAGTTATACTTCTTTATTGAATGCACAACAACTTATTATTCAAAATGTTCCTGACTGAAAGTTTGTCACCATTGGTCCACGTGTATGCCTTGATTATATAGTTTAAAAATTGAGTCAGACTTTGTGAAACCATCCAGTTTTTACACAGAGTTAGAATGTCTTTTATTGAGCACGGTTAGAACGAAGACATCATTTCTTTGAATTAACTGATAACTGATGCGACTACGTAGATGAAACTTGTACAAGGTATTCCGTGTTCCTATAGGTTGGACGGAACACGTTACCTACCAAATGAAGCTTAGAGTATTTGAATAAACTATGATCATAACTAATACGTAATTTTGATGTTGCAGCGCCGTAAAGTGACGTTTTATCATACCACCTACTAGTTTTATCTGAATAAATGGTCAGATAACAATGCATGACATGTGTTTAGAGTAACTGATGGATAGGAAAGATCAGTTAATTCGAATACAGCTGGCGCAATATTAACACTTTATTAACTAGGTATTAAAAAAAATGTATAATGTTTAACTTACAGAGTACATTCATTAAAGTCATGCTATACAGCACATACCTCTAGACTAACAACAATAGGTACAACACAACTGATATCTCGGCATATCAGAACCCAATTTAGAAGAAGACAATTTTCAATTACGGCTCGATTACTGGCTTCTACCACCCCGTACTCAGAGACGAATGTTTCTGTTAGCTTATTATCAATTTGTCCTTTGGTGTCAACCGTTGCTAAGCATACTCATAGGTAGGGATAAATCATCTTTGAAAATTCAAAAATCAACCACACATACACGCATGTTCTCATTTCCAGTAGAAATCAAACTCAATCAGGTTATATGGGAAAATTATCTAGAGTTCGATGTACAGTTATTTTGAAATTTTGATTGAATTAAATGGTTTTTATTATTTACCGATTAAACTGTCTACATCGCTGACTTTAAGCTGTTTTTTCTTGTCTTCTAAACATGTGTCGACAACACTCAACCGTGGTCGGTTAACAGAAAGTAAGCTGAGTGTGTATACCTAAATTAGTATATTACAGTTTGTCAGTTAATCAAATATTTAGTTCCACAAATCTTATTTTGAGTCATTTTCCTTAGAAATACACAACAAGCAATATATGAGAAGGACACTGTGGATGTTTCGTGCATTGAGTTTTACGGCCTATCCGCATATTGCGTTTTTATAATCCACTAAGGAAAATGTTACATACCATGCTATTCACTGTTTGCCTGATAAGAAGAGAACTGAAAGGCAGGAGCTTGTAATAAATCCAACTTAGGTGTGATGGGAACTTTCTAGTTCAGGTAAACGTTTCGTTCAGTGCTACTTGGAAAGAATTACAAGATTCGCGTTTTCTACAGGTCAATGTTCGCTGATACTACTTACCTCCGACACGGCCAAAATTAGAATGAATGAACCCCGCAGACCATCAGAACATTCAAGTCATATTAGGCACTACAGAATTGCCATCCCTATGAGGCTACCTACATTTACTTACGCTCGAGACGTTCGCGTTGTACGATTCCCCGGATCGGAAAGGGCGGCTGCCTAGTTGCACATGCGGGTTTGACGAAGTATTAAACGATGAGCCAGTTTTATTAAGATTACTACTGATGTGCAAGAAGGAAGGATTACGCTCATAATCTGCCTTTTAATGCTGTTTTGAGTAAACCGTTTTCTAGAATCTCTGTATGTACTCAAAACATATACCTGAGCCGTACGTAGTTTATGAGACCCAGTAATGCTAGAATGATCCAACGAATAACGGGAACGTTAGAATTGAAGGAAACATCTCTCTCACATCAATTGAGGATCAATTGGGTGTCCGATTAAACATGTTAACAATGGAATTGTGGAGTAATTCAAGGTTCAAACAAATTGGTAGAATTTTCAAAAGCTATCGGTACAAAATAGATTGAATCCAGATGGTGATGCCAAAAATCACAATAACTGAGTTCGAGGAAACGAAACATATATGTGTACTTGAAGGATGAAAGCTGAGGACAGATGACAAGTATTTCCACATTATCAGTCCTGCAGATGCAAGCTAGACACAGTTTATGCAAACACTTCAACGCATTTACAAGTCCGCAACCCCCACCAAACAAATGATAACCAATATTTCACTCGTTTCAGCACTCACTGTCTTTCTTCCAACTGCACAGGTTGGGTTTCTGTAAATATTTCATCCCCAACCTGAATCAACAGCTAGTGGTCGGCAGTATACCTTCATTTGCATTTCTCAATATTGTGGATAATAGCACCGAGTAGATCAATTTGGTATGAGTCATTAAATAGGTAACACAGCATTGGATTACTTCACGTGATTGACATTTTCGGGTTTCAAACTAGAGGATATCAACAGTGAGTACGGTCTTCATTGAATATGTCATTTATTTGCATCATTATGGGTTCATCGGATATTTCAAGACAAACACTGAAACCAGTAGCTAGACCTGAGTACGATGTTGATGAGTTTACACGTAAGGGTGAGGATCACGACAAATAAATTTTACGTTCTGTTTGTTGAATTTCAGGTTTGTACAAGCGTGAGTTTTAACACTATGTATGAAGTAACCTTGTGGCTGAACACAAATAGACTTTAACAAAATTCTCTGGTTGCATTCACCTGGCCTATCAGCTTTACGCGTTTATCAAATGTTCGAATCAAGGTTTGGTATAACCACTTGTATCTATTTATTCGTGCTGAGTTATTCTAACGCACATTGTGTGGTGTACAGTATGAAACACACACACACTATTAGGATGATACTCTTTACTGTAGAATGAAAACGATAGTTTGGTGTCTTCTACAACTATATGCTACTTTGAAATGGTTGACGGTTTGTACGTAACTTCTTTTTACATAAGTTGAACCAACATAATTACACGCGAAGTCATTCGCATGGTTGAAATTCATTGATGTGCGCAACATTTTATACAAATCATACCTCTGCAAACTTTGACAAAATTGACCACCGCTAGAGTGGACAAGCTTCGTAAATTCGGGTAAGATTACGTTTACAGTATTCTGAAAATTTTGTGGTACTGCAAAAGTACTTCACATTCATAGTTATGAAGTCAAGACCATCCCGATTTCCATGTGGTGAACGTTAGACGCAAGATGTTTTTTTACAAAACTCGTCGCAATTGATCATTGTACTAGCTGACGCGTGACGTCAAGTAAATGCCAATAGACAATTATCTATACAACAAATTCAAAAGAACACCGTACATGTTATCGCATGATTCTACCTACTGTCGATGGGTATTCAATTTTCATGATGTCATTAGTTATTTCCGGACCTAAGTAAAAAATCGGTGACTAGATTCAAGTCAGTGAGCCGATGTTGCTTAAGGGAACTGTAATTTTCAAAATACCTCGTTGTGAGCCTCTTCTGTGGGAAATTCCAAATGCATACTTTTGAAACTGTTAAATCGTAGAAATAATCAATTGAACTTTCAGTTAACTGTAATCAACTAAACCCGCTTTTAAATTCTAACTGTAGAAATCGGGATTGTAAAACATGGATCATGCCATAGTGTATGCAATTTGAATCAGTGGCTCACAGAATAGTAATTGTATACGCCAGCTGATTGAGCACGCTTACCTTAGGACAGAAATTGCAAATATATCGCTGGAGGAAATTGTTTCCACTGAAGTTTCGCTATATAGACTCAAATTCCTCATCTGATTATGTCAGCTATATCAATATCGGTCGGGTTTTATTATGAGCCTTTTGACCCCATGGATTGTGTTTTAAATAAACTGCTGCATATGATAATAGTGGAAAGTTGATTTACTCGAAATTTGCTTTAACGATTTAATATCTATTCTGTTTCAAGCCAAAATATTTTTCCATACTCGTAAGTCATATGGTTAAATGAAACTTACATTATGAATGAAAGAGGACATTCATGTTAACTTTAGCATGACCAAAAAGTTAATGCTTATTTCTATTCACTATTCATTTCATCCTTAGGTGGAGTAGAAGGCAAGCCAACAGTTTGATCTACCTTTTATCATGAAGAGACTGAAACATACGAACAGCCATACTAGCTTTGCCAGAAATTGTCAGTCACCTCTAATCCGTTGTTTTCCTTCTCAATTTTTCAAAATGACGCGTCTAGAGAGCAAGAACCTTGAAACGAGTAAGTGAAAGTAGCAGATCCTAAGACCTGTGCCAATAGTTTAATAAAGAATTTTTGACGTTCAACTGATAGATGAAACAGTATTACAAGACATTTACCGAAACGTATGTGTACTTTCAGTTACTAGGAATTTGAAAACAAACGGTGAGTTGATCCTTCCTCCTCGGTTCTGAAGCGTACAAAATTACTCCGTAACATGAGGGAGGAGACGTCGTTGATAACTGATTATTTTTATCATCATTTATCATAGTTTATTACGGTACACATTCCAGCTGAAAACCTTATTCAAACGGGTACGTTTGAAATGATTGTGGGATAGAAGTTACAGATATAAACGGAAATGAATTGAGTATAAGCTGAACTGTTGAAAACTTCTAACTTATTTATTTTCCGATATTTCAGTGACCACGCCAAAGCTTCGAAGTAATTACAAGAAGTTTTTTTGAATGTGAACCTATGTATTGGATAGCACTTATCCCTCTTCCCGAAGACATATACGAATCAGCTATGGTAATTTTGTATCGATACTGCTCAAATTACCGATACTATGAGTTTATGAGCCTAACACATTTTAGTTGCAGGATAAACTAGAACTAATCTGGGAAACAGTAACTCTCAGTCACACATTTACATCAACAGAAACCAAATTAGTAAATTTTGCGAAATAAAATGAATGTGAATCCACTGAAATGGAATCCGGAGAGTAAAACGTTATTTTGTGCCGTAGTAACATGCCGTCCTCTAATGTGAATTATATAAACATTTGTTACTAATCAACTGATTAGGCCGTTCGACCAGTCTGGTGAATCAGTCCGAATTCCCCCAACTAGTTTTTGGTGAATGATCGATCAGCCAAACCTTGTGGAACCATCAGTAAAACCATTAGTATTATAATGAAGCGCCTAATTTCTAGTACGGATGGTTTCATCCTATGCATTTTTCATTAAGGAGATCATGAGATACGGGCAGGTAAGTTGATCGCCAACATTGTCATCAATAGTGTTTGACAGTAATGCATATCCGTCGACAATTAACTTGTGGTTACTCATTTCTTACTCAAAGTTGTTGAGAATTATATTTTAGGTAAGTGATAACTTTAGCCCATTACTCTCAAGTTAACGTTTGTGATTTTTATGCATTCATATAACTATTCTCGTTTAGAGAACAGCAGCCTTAGGTGAATGGAGACAATAATGTGCACATCAATGCTTTCGAAGAATGAAACAAAATCCAAACTTTATGCCAACAGTCTCCGACTATTATTTGAACTGTGAGTAACAGCGTTGCTGATAGCAGAGTCTACTAATAATCTGTTGTACATAGCGTGTGCGTAATCATTTCGAAAACCATGTTTATTTTGTCAAGAAAATGGATTATTATTGCCCGACAGGTTGAAGTCATTCTGGCTCATAACCCTCGCATTACAATGGAAATATTTGCAGTGAAACGCGATTGTGCATGATTTGATAAAAACAGCCGATGACTCATTTAGTTAAATGCGACTGCATTCCGATTATTACAGAATAATCGCTGTTGATGTTATCTGTCACAGAACTATGCATCAGTTTGTTAACTACATGAGAGTTCATTTTGATTTACCTACTACTGAACGCAGGAAATATTTTGTGTTTCAAAGTGTCTTGCTTACGAAATCTACCACCGCATATTATATGGCCTAAATATTTCTGACCAACCAAATCGATTGTAATTTATTACATTGCCGGAGAATTATGCCTTAGAAACATACGTGCACTTTCTATCTGCTACTTGCAAATTAGTCGCTGTTCAAACACTTCTCAAAACTTCAATTCACTTGGAACTCTAGTAATCAAATCGTTCAGTCCAAGTGAGTATTTCTGTGGTCTGTATGCCTAAGTGAACCCAGATAGCAAACTAAGTGTACATTACCTTAGTTGATAAGAATTGTGTCTTCCGATTTACCTCGAATCCGTGCTCAATGACTTGGGTGTGCAGTTAGGCAAAACATTCCTTATTAGTCAAGTACTTTCCATTTCTTTTTCAGATATAATATAGTTATAAACAATGGAATCAAATTTCATATTATCACCGCAAACCATTTCAAGAAAGAGTTCTGTTTAGAGCCTAGAGAAATTACCAAGGAGCGCTCTCAGTTGATTACAATCTGTAAGCGTTAAGAGTATGAAAGTACCAGACTATTACTAATACCGTTGTCAAACGTTTTCAAGAAAGTCAGTCGAGTATGGTAAGATGAGGATGTTTATGCACACAAAATGCGTCCACGTTCCCGGGAACCAGCTTTTATCTCAGGCTCACCTAAACATTTAGGAATCGTATATCAGATCGTTTTTACTTCAGATGTCATACACCGGCGTCCATGGAAAAACCGTACACCATGCACGACTGCCACGGATTACTTACAATACGAATAACAAAACATACAAACCAGCCACGCTCAGCTTTTGCTTTGAATATATTAAAAGAAATGATATAACAAATATCTTTGTTTTTTTCATCGGACCGTGATTAATAACAGTGAAAATTATTGCGCTTTATCAGATGACTCGGTAGAAAGTTATATAAGTAAGTCCCGCACAAATCGCTCATTGAAATCTTACGTTAAACCATCACACATTTACTATAAAAACTGTTCAGTACTTTGAAATAAGAAACAGAGTTAACTAGGTATTTTATTCTGTTGGAAAGTAAGTGTTAGATTTAAACATAAATCCATTTTTAATACAGCGTTTTTATGTTAACAGTGAACTAGTGCGACATCCACAACAAATCTACGTACCACAGTTCTTACTAACAGTCAAACTAATTTGTTGCAATTCTTTTTAAAAGGCTTGGAGAGGGATTTAAACGATGGTGGGTCCTTTTAATTTTAGCTGCCATTTGACTTTCTATCTGAGGTTATAAAAAACAATCCAGGATCCTGAGGTCTGCTGTCCCTTATACAAATTAAACTAGAATACATATAATCTTTTTGTACAAGATATTATGTGTTTGAAAGTATTGTTGAAACATTAAATTTTTTCATAGTGATGAATAAAAATCAAAAAGGTGAGCAAAATTCTGGCGTAAACAATTTGCTTAACTTTTGACAATCAGTTAGGTAGGTCAATGCCATCTTAGTGTTTTGGACAAGATAATTTTTGACGTCATAGCGGAAACATTGAATCAGTTCAAATAAATTTTAGCTGTGGATCGCTATCGCAAAAGTGAGATTTTATTGGCTTGTAACTCGTAATTTGTCTACAGGTAGGTGGAAATTTCTCGTAATTATTTCTTGCGAATGAATCATACAGATATGTTTTCGAAGCTACTCAAATACTTTGAAAATTACTCGATAATTCGACATGACGCCTCTCACATTTGCTCACTAACAGGCTTCAAAGTTTCGAAGGGTACGCCAATTGACTTTGCTGTGCTCCGTTCAAAATTTGTGTATTCTGTTGTCTTTCTACAAAACGAAATCTCCATAATACCGGGTGATATGTAAACCGTTGTTTACCAAAATATGAGATATGACAACTATACAGCCTAGAGCATGCTGTCCCAACTAGTCTTTACGAACACGAACAAATAGCATATGGTCCAGTAATCCAGAATGGCTGAAATGCAGTGTTCCATTTGATGGAACGGATTTTGTCGGAAGTAGAGGCAGTTGCTGAGTGAAATCCTAAACGTTTATTAGAGACGAGAATATTAGAACAAGAAAAATTGCTATTGTGTTGAGCTACAGTCTTGTTTAATTTACGCGTTGAATACAAGTACAGAAGTAAATAACGAACATACACTTAGCTTGGTTCGATCAATGAAGAACGTGCAACTAATCCGTTGTGGACTGAAGTCAGATTACAGAGAGGAAGAGGATTCATTTGTGCATAAGGCTTCCCAGTTTTCCACAGCACACACACATTCAAAACCTTGCACGTTAATGTTCAGTTCTATTATATCCTTAATGTCACTTCATGAGATGAATGAAGATGTTTTCATTGATGGAACCGTAAACCATGAAGTTATTTTCTGACAAGCAAACGTTATCTTGTATTGAGCGTTCATCATTTTGCAAACATTCCTAAGACAGTATGTTTGTTCTAATAACACAATTGGGTTTCATGGAAAAACAGCGTTCAATGAAACTTCCTCCTCTAATGTTCTGTGGTAGGCCAAAACTATGGCGGTAAGTTAACTTACGTGTTAGTAACTAATGGTACGATCAGACGAGTGGGTTATCTAATTTCCGATGAAACAGTTCATAGATCAGAAACGTAAAAAATTGAACTCTTTTTCCATCAGTTTATAACCCTGACATAATTGATCGTGAGTTCAATTCTAAAAATTGACGTGATGTATTTCTGCCTTCGATACACGATTTCATAAAAGTATGTATACTTGAACGATGATGATTCTATCCTTCTCTCCTACCAGTACGAATTAGTTAGCTAACTTGGTATTTAACACGAGTGTGAATACTGTTGGTAAAACTATAATGATAAAACTCAGATTTCAAGAGAGCATATGAGGTGTTTTTCTCTAAGGAGTTCTCAAGAAGTTCTGTTGTAAACATAAGTTTAACCATAAGAACTCTGCGTTTTAAAATTTTAGATTGTCAAAGTCGTAAGTGCTACAGACAAGCGTTAAAGTTAATAAAAAATTAAAACTGCTTTTTATTATACACAGTTGCTGAGAACGTTTAATCTAACTTGAACAATGGTTTGTAACTAGAATATCACTTGACGGCTCGAATTTGTCCGGCATTCATTTCGTCTTATCTTCATGTGTACTGGAACATATTACTTAAGAGAGCCCTGGAAAGCAGATTGACTTTTGTGCAAAACCTAATTGCAAACATTTGACATTTAGAGTGTAATTGCTACCGTATTAATTCAGCACAACTTAATGTTTGTGTTAGTAACTGTAAGCAATGATGTTGAGACGGACCGTGAATCAGTATATCCTGCCTTATTCCCTGATATGGTAAGAACCATTTCGACAACCCACTACAGGTCGCATATAGTCATTAATTAAGTTATGCCAAAAGCTTTCACTCAGTTTGCTGGTTTAGTTTTGTGAAAATTTGGCGAAACCAGAGAACTTATTGTAATAAAAATAAGTAGACGTCAGAAGTTAATGCCATCAACCGATAGGGTACTTCCTGTGAGGTCTGCTCACTCGGCCTTTACTAGTCCCAGCTTGCTAACAATTGTGTTGCAATGTTATTCTGCATAAACTCTCTTGAAGCATTTCTGTCATTCTTGCTTACTCATAATTTGTCACCAGCGGTATCTTCTGTCACCCGCTGTTTTCGGTAACTTTTCCAAGGCAATAGATGTAGTACAATGCTACTGTTATGATCCAAATTCAAAAATGATTTCTAATTTCAGTTTGGAGTTCATTCGTTCATTTCCGTAAGCAGAAGTTTCCTTACAAATGTTTGCGTTTTGTGCCATATAAATGCAAGTATCCGAAATTAGGCCGAAAGTTCAGCGCGATTTCAAGTTTATCAGCAAAATCATCGTATTCTCACATTTCACATCTGGTTAAAGCCTCTGTTCAATATCCCGTACTATTTCTGAATCAAACTTCCATTTTACCGCCAGGAATTTCTTTGAGATTACATTTTCATCGAAAACATTGAACGCTGGCTACGTAGTTTTCCATCACGTCTTTGAGTAACAGAGATCTAATCTTATATAAAACTCAATTTCTTCCACCGTCTACGTTCTTATATCGTTAAAATCTTTCTAATCATTAACCATTGTTAAGACGCAGTCAGAAGCTTAATCAAAAATACAACGTTTACGATTCATCAAACTCCAGTTAAATCCCGGAAGCTCTTACAAAGAGCTGCATGTTCTGTAATTTAGTCCAACCTACCTGCAGTATGAGCACATGTGAAAATATACTGCAGACGATTCTATCAACACTGTTAAAGTCAACAGCCCTGAACCTAGCTCATTAATTAAGATGGTTTAATATCGCAATGAATATCAGGATTTCTGAAGTTTACATATGTGTTGTGCTCCATCATATCCGCAAAATACACGAGCCGCATGAACCGCATCAAACCCTGTTACATCACCTGACTCTAAGAGTGTGACTTTGAAATACTTCACACTCTCCTAATTCTCTAGTCTTTAAATCTAGTTAATCTAGTTTGTGGGATAGACAGAACCACGTTCACAGTCATCAAACAGCCTTCATCTTATTGTCCTATTTCGAAAACACACTTGAGATGTGGTAATATGTTGAATTGATTACAAAAAACTATTTATTCTATTTACCGAATTTCCGTTGTTTATTATCAGAAAAAGTATTTTTCCAAAGTGGTAAGTCGCAAGTCTGGGCAATCTCTTCTTATTCTTATAGAAAAACTGTGCGGTCATTTTCAGAAATCATAGAGACGACGTACACCATTTCGTTAAATTTTAGGTGGAAAGAATAAACTCGGTAAGCAGTTCATCAGGTTTGGTTTTGATTCATTAAGATTCATTAGTTTACACTCCATTAAACGGTACATGTCAAATTAATACATGTCTTCCTCTGTGCACTTCAAATATTCATCATATCACCGCATATAACCCCAGGTTCAGACACACTTTATTTCTTGTACTGTAGCAAAGAAACACATTACGCCAAGTAAGCAAACATATGGTTTTGCGCACACATTTTGTCTAAAGTTTTTCTGGTTGCTCCCGTCAACCAGCTCATATCAAACAAAAGTTACTTTCTGAATGGAATTTTTATTTCAGCTGCTCGTATGCTAAAAGATTATCGTAAGTTTTTCAGTTTCTTGTCAACTCAGTATTCAATAGATACTGTTAGCCGGTAGTAAAGATAATGATGATGATGTATTAAGATTAACTATTATTATTATTATTAACAATGGCAGTATTATTATTTTAACAAGACAAAGCTGTGTGCGATGAACCTTGTTCAATTGTTTGTGTGAAATTTCCAGTGAATCTGTACATTCCAAAAGGTATGTTTGAATTTTAGTTGAACTTACTTACATGTAGATTGGAAAGTGCAGAAATAACGATAGGTTTTACTGTCTGCTCCATGTAGCAAGCGTGGACATGGGCGAAAGTAAGTGTTAAAACTTTTGTCCTATACAGTTGATATGTGAGAATGGGTTAACATACATTATTTGTGTGTAACTCATATACGGTTTCATGTGTTTCTGCAGTCAGTACTTTCGTATATTTTTGATTGGTTTCAAATGTACATTATGTCCCACTAACTGGTGTATGTAGTGTGATCGTATAACGATATTGGCTTGCGTTAGATTCAATCGATCAGCATAATTACCTCATCCATATTATTAAATGTGTTAGACCAGTGAGTCTTTTCGAAAACGCCCAAAAGGATTAAGAAGGATCTGATGAAGGCATATGGTTTTAGTGCCCACTGTTGAAAACTGAATTACGCTCGAAGTACATTCTCGATGCAACGAGCAGCTAACGTTGTCTAGCTATGATACGGTGACAGTCTGATTCCTTTTTGATGTTCATGGAGCCTATTGTAAGCCAGAAAACGCTTAGATGCCATCAGTACCACAAAGTTTTCTCTATAATGCAAATCAGCAAATCGGATTCCAAAGGCCAAACTAACTTGGATCAATTGCTACGATATCATAAACAATATACTCAATGAAATAAGCGTTATAACAAACCCCAAACATTCGCGTTCACAGGGAGCATAACAACAAGCAGACTACGCAGGTCCGGGTTAAAATTAACAGGAAAAATATCTGGTTAAGTCTCGCAAGCAAGTCAGCCAGTCAAAATCTGTGGACGGCCCACACAAGTGGTTTAAATACAAACGAACCTACCAGTAGAAAACAACATCGTTGAAAGAAGAGTGGGTGGGGACAAACCACCAGGCGTTTTTACGATGATGCGCTATAACAAAGTACATTACTGACAAACGAATGTGGCTGAGTGTTCACGCACGATGTGAGGTCAGTAGTGAATTGGTCAATGTGGTTGTTTCATGAAAACATGGTCGGAGTTCTAGTCGCAGCCGTTCCAAGGATATGCACTACTGACGGGGCTTAACAAGTGTGGAACTCAAGCTTAGTCTCTCATTTCCAAAAGGGCTGTGCTTAATTACAAATGGCCTTCAAGCTATGTTGGGTGTATGTCATTAAGAGTAAAAATGACGCCACGACATGGGTAATAAACACTACTCCGATTGGAAAGTCAACGAGGGATTTCTGATAACCGTGAAAGAGTACCAAGTGAATTGAATACAGAATCGCTTGATCAGAACAAAATGCACACGGTTCGGAAAAGTCAAGATAATTTATCACTAAGGTACAGAAATTCATAAAAATACTATTTTGAAATGCCATTGTTCTGTTGAGGTATCTAAAGATGTTTATCACCACAATCCCCATATGACGGAAGTTTAAGTCTGCCGTGGCTGCCTTTCAAACGTCCAATTCAGTGGACCAGTTAACCGATTATTCAATGCATTGAGGATAAGTGCATTATTCTATTGAATTTTTCTTTCACGGTAAATATAACGCATAGTTTCCTGCCTTGCTTTCTCTTTACTCTATCCTCGTCAAGTGGACAAGAACGTGCAATTTGGTAAGCAGAACGTGTGGAAAATGATGCTAATCATGTCAATAACATTATTTCAACGTGTTGCAAAATGCCTTTACAAATACGTATTCAATTTCTACAGTAGTTGAATACTACCAACTGGGTAAGTTCTTGTATGCTCTACGTTGATTAGTGTTTGCTCGTGCAACACGTGTCACATCACGCAACTCGATTGTTCGTTTTCTTCAAACCTTCATTTTAAACAATCAAATTTTCTAATTCATTTATTTTCCTTGAGAAAATATATACGTGGTTGTGCAGGAATAGTTGTGCTCCCTACTTTCTATGCCTGTTCGATAGTTCGAATTGTTCTGTGGTTGCGGTCACAGTAGCTTGTTATATCAATTTTATACTTCTACGTTTAGAATCATGCGTTTAAACAAAGCCTCACTCTTACTTTCGGTGCAATCCGTTTTCTGCATTAGACGTCAGGACCTAATGAACTTTGATTTTTATGAACAACCTTTTAACTAGACCTCTCCATGTTTAAACCATTTTGTTTTAAAGCTCTTCTCTTGTGCAAAAGATTAATACAAATACACTTTGTTATTGTAGTTCCAAATGACTATATTGAAGGTGAGTTGGCTGGTATGGAACTTCGCGAGGATCCTATCGAGCTTTCAGTAGTCTAGAACACACACGAATAATGTTTGAGTTTGAAACTAACGTTGACGCGTGAGTTGAAACCATTCTGAGTAAATCTTTCTTCTGGAATTAGGAATAACTTCACCGACACAAGGGAATGTGTGATTAAGTGACGTCAGAGAACAGTTAATTCGTAGTCATTCGGATAAACCTTTTGGCTGGCCAACCCCAAACCCCAGCAGCAGACTAATTTTCCGTTTTATAATAACTCACTAGTAGTGCACATCCTCGTTCGCACCTAAATTGGCACCTTGATCATCGTGCCTACGAGACTGTCATGTTAACTGAACCATTGGACTTACATCCGACGTGATCTACTCCTCATATTGATAGGCACGTTGCAGGTTCATATCCAAAGGAGACTTGAAACAATCACTGTTTTTATTCAGTTAATAACCCCCTGATCAGGACTTCACGATTAGATTAAGGCTATTCTCTTCATTGAACCAACTGAACATGGTCTTAATCGACAACGAAATTCGAAGGCTGCGATCAAATGTGTGTTGTCAACTTTGTGAAATATTGATGTTCTGATCAGTGACTTAATGCTTTCACCTAACTAGCGTTATCACATAAATGCATTCCGTCGTCCGATATGAACATGCGACCAGTCAACTTATCCTTATCTGTATGGAGCTAGCTGATCAACCATGGAGGTGTCATCAACTTCGACCGTTTGTAAATAGTAAGAGAAACATCATGAATTATATGTTTGCAAAGAACTGATCATTTTACAATTAACCTGAATGATCTTAATCTTAAACACAAAATTAGCCATTCAACATATGAAAGGTGAGTATTTTAACAGCCAGTATGTATATAAAACAGAAGAGATAAGGCAAATATTAACATTCCCTTTATTCTCCAGTGACATCCATGGAACATACCAGTCGTACACATCCTACAGATAAAGATAAACAGAGCTCAGTGCTCTTATCCACTGTATTGTGTGTCTCGACGATTTGTCTCAGCATTTTCTGTTTTTTTTTCTGCAGTTTGTAAGAGGGTACGAAATCGATCGGCTGTATAAAACAGTGTTTTAACCAAACCTTGTTTATACGCAATAGCAGCAAGTCTGCAACTCACGAGAGTGTACGTAGTGTATGTCATTTTTTCTGCTCTGACGAAGTGGTTAAAAAGAAATCAAGGTTACAAATAAAGTAAATATTGTACAATTCCACATGATCAGGTGGTGTCAATTTCTCAACATTTTATTAGAATGAGTAAAACCGACCAACCACAGAGTGATTTTCAAATCAGGCTAAACATCAGCAATCAGGATCTGCTTGCGTTCAACTAATGGTATTTCTCTGTGCAATAATTGATGTGTACCTTATCTGTCTAGTTATCTAAGACAATATGAATTTTCATATTATGCTTGTTTGAAGTTCACTAGTTATGTGTAGCTAACAGTTGGCAAAATCAGAAGATTTGCCACGCGCTCTTGGAAACTCTTAATCAGTTTTAACAAAGATAACATACTTTCATGAGTTTTCAATAACAGAAAGCATAATCCCAGATTAAGCTCCTGTACACCCTCTTTCAGTGTTCTTTGTCATTTGCACTGATTGCCGAACTTTTTCAGTTCGTAGAAAATAGGTTCGAGCTAGTTTTCGAAACAGTTTGTATGTTCTGTGTGCCTCTTCATCACACATGTTTCGGCATAAACCGAAGGGTGCAACAGATGGACATAAGTTAATGAAAGAGTTGTCCATAAATCTGGACAAAATGAAATTTTACACAGTCATACTTAAACCAGTTTGCGTTTTGAACTAAGATCGCCGATTCAGTTGAATGAATTCACTAGAGCTATAATACTGTAGGGCACGGATTGCACAGTCCCATACGTTTTAGTTTTCAATAGACTAGATGATAACAAATGTATGAGCAAATATTATGTCAATGTTGCTATTCACACTGCACTCCAAAAAACGTTTAAAAATGTACTAATGCACAAAGTGATATATGGACCAAAGAAATGTGAATAACCTAGAGGAAGTATGTTTGTCTCCTTGTCAGAAACGTATTTTTCAATAAGAAGAGGTCAAAGTTGTAAAAAGCCAGTGAGGAGGTTGGATTTTGACGGCACCTTTTCGAGCATTCTCTACCCAAGATCAATTATTGAATCGCATGCGGAAGTAGCCAATGGTAATTAGAAGCAGACACACCATATTTAATGTCTGAGGAGTTTTGGACTCTTGAAGTTAGTGGTGAGTTGTTCACAGCTAGTTTCTAAATACACTTTAAACCTTATCTCAAACGATCTTATTAAAAATGCTTTACTTGCTGTTCAGACCTCCCCAGTCACGTTTATCAATGTGAGTTTGCAAAAAATGTCAACAGTACATTATTCACGAACAAAATTTGCTAGTGCTCATCAACAATAAATGCCGCGCAACAAGTCGAAATTATTGTTTTATTTCTTGATTATATTATTATTCAATTATTTTCGTTCCACAGTGTTTAGTTCGGAGTTGGATAAGAGTAAGTTTTCTCGTTATCTCTAAATCGGCGAGATAGCAAACCTCACGAACACACTTACATTATTTAACAACACACCAGCAGGGTGTTGTTTGAAGAGAGGATAATTTAATATGCGAGCTTAACATACCTCACTCAATACCAAACTTTATGCAGTAAACACTATGGTGGAATCCCGTGAGTGTCAATTTTTATATCATTCTCTTTTTAACAATCATTTTTTAATGTTACACGACGTGTCGGTTTTTGCACGATCAGTTAAGGCTCCATGGCGTTTCTAAAAACTGACACATTTCTACTGAGTGTAAACAAAATTTTAGATTTAAAGTTGAAAATCACCCACAGTTGATCACGGCCTTCACTTTCAGACAGGCTTTTCTACTGGCATCGTTTCTGAAAAAACACCAGACTGAAGGTTTGTTGTCGTTAGAGCTCGACAACAGTGTACGGACTTGCTAAACCCGCCATTAGAAATTTGATCTCGTTTTATCGTGGCAGTCATGTTGATCACTGCCATAGTGACCTCATATTAGGCACGACCGACTCATCGTATTTGAACGCCCAACCACTTTCCGTAATGATTTTGCTGAGATTCACTTTTTCTTCAATTAATTTCCAGACGTTACTTATTACCACAACGGTGAGATTGTTTGAATGAATAAAATTTTTGTGGCGTTTCAGTTAATACGCAGTGCTCGTCATATCGGACAAACATGCTTAGGTTTCGGAAACTAATTGAAACAGTCTAGCAAGCATACGCCTTACTTAATATCCACATAATAGTGAGTAATGTTGAAGAAAACTATAAACACTTAACGTTAAAATCAAATATACCGGATGTAATGAGAATTTTCTTTGTCTGTGAGAACTTAGCCAAAGGTCATATATTTTTCCTGTTCTTTTTTTTCACAGTTTACCCAAAATGAATAAATTTCTAACCTTACCTAGCTAGTTAGTTTGATTTCTTTTCAATAAATGGCATCTCACTAAAACTGTCTTTTATCTGTCTTCAAAATCCAGAAATCATTTTGAGATTCTTGTGCTTCATCATGTTCAGTATAAAAATTAGGTCCAGTCGTCAGTTAGGTAGATCAATATGGGCTGTCAAACATGCATTGCAGTTCATAATGAAATCCACCAACGCCACTGTCGTTGCTCAGCTGCTAGTGTGCTTGCTGATTCTGGGCATTGTTTTTCTGTCGATGGTTCGAATCCAGCCGAAACCCTGACTTTTCACTATTGGTTCTGTACTATAAGTTTAATTGTAGATTACAGCAGGAATAGCCTGAGTTGATATTTTACTTGCAGCTATTGGAAACCTCGCTTGCACGGTTGTCCGTGGTGTGCGTCGTTTAGCAACTGAACAAATGAATTTCAGAGTGTGTACCGTCGGACAAATTATTGTAGTAAATAAGTGTCATCTTAGAGACATCTTCCTGAAGTTAATCATGTACGCTAATGCAATGACACTGTCTTTGACAGATTGTTGGGAGTTCATCAGAGTCTACAATTAACTGATTAGTCGACAGCGATCAATGCAATTAAATGACTGATGAGAACAGGGGCAGCGCTCGAAATGCAAAACACCTGTAAAATCGGTTAATGTCAAGACATGACAATTCTGGGAGGATTCTATTGTGTCATCTTCTGATAATTTTCATGTTCAAGTAAACCAGAGGAGAAACACAGGAAAAATTGCATTCACGTCATTTGCAAATTTCCTTGAATTAAGAGTGAACAATTATTTTCGGACATACCTTACGAGGACGGTTAAATTACTACATGATAAATAGTGGAACGAGATATAGTGGCACGCAAGAACAGAATGTCCAACGTAGTATGAAGTCCAACTCCATCAATTCGTTGGTTCCCGTTAATTGGCGGTATTAATTTACTTGGTTGCTAGCAGACAGATACTCGTTAAGACAAACAATGTATCTAATCTGGGTTTCGCCTCCACGCAAGCATACGCCCGAAATACACCAGACTGTAAATATCAATATATTAGAGAAATATTTATACAAAATTTTAATTCTGTTGACTAGTGTGGGCGACTCAAACGAAAAGTAGATTTAGGATTATTTGCTCATATGTAATATACGTGAAACAACTTCATTGTTATGGATCCAACCACTTGCGTGGCACAAGTAGGCCTGTTAGAAGACCAAAAAGGTTACATCATGGCTAGAAGGAATAAAACTGCAAATCTAAAGTACACCAAATAAGCTTTCATTACTCAGTGTAGTATAACAATTCGGAGGAATGCCAAGGCTTACGGGTTCCTCATCCAAGACATTCTTACACAGAATAAATGCAAGCATTGCGTAGTTGCTCATACTGAGTTTAGTTCGAGTACGTCGTTGAACGTTCTGCACACTTTGATGTGCCTTGAAGGAAGCTGTAGGGCTGGGACCAAATTTATATGGATTCAACATCACCCACAATTGATCGCAGCTGTCGCATTCCCATAGACTTTCCAGTCGGCCCATTTCGAAAAGCAGAAGCAATAGACTCGAGTTTCGCTCTGTGACGAGAGCTCGTCAGTAGTGCATATCCTAGTCACTGCCGGGACTAGAACTCCAGTGGTGCTGTTCATGCGGCAACTTTGTTCACCACTGCGTCATTGACCTCACATTAGGAACTACCGAATTGTCGTATGGAAACGCTCAGCCACTTTCGCTTGTGAGTAATGATCAGGTCGCCCGAACGTCTCGAGAGGAGACAGTTACTCTCTGTTAACGCCGTTTGGTCGTGCCTAATGTGAGGTCAATGGCGCAGTGGTGAACATGGTTGCCTCTTGAACAGCGTGATCAGAGTTCTAGTTTCGGCAATGCCGAGAATATGCATTACTGACGAGCTCTAATCAGAACGAAACTCGATTCCTGTGTTTCTTTTTGACAGGGCCCGAATGGAGTGTCTGTGGGAATGCGACAGTTGAGATCAGTTGTGAGTGATGTTCAATCTGTATGAAAATCAATATCCCACACTACTAATCAGTAACCAAATTTATAGTCTGAATAGCCGGTTCAGAAGGTGGTATGGTATGGTTTATTTTCAAGTTGAAGTTCAATGAGCTTCATTCTGGTTATTGCTCGTCAATCTTGTATATTCTACACGCGCTCGACAACTTTATTTACTGCAGCTTAGTTGTCAAGCACCTGTTATCAGACGTCAGTAATGCCCGGTATAAAATTGCTCAAATCGTTCACTACTCCTTGGTTGCCTATTACATTACTTTGCAGGTCCTAGAGAATTAGATCATTCGCCCTGATTCTAAGGTTCCAGTCGCAAGGTTATTGACTGAACATAGTATGTAGTACATGCATCTTCTCTAAAGTAGACTGGGCATTTGGATATATTAATTCAGTTGTGCATGACATGAGCCCATTGGTGCGGTTGCCAATGTAGTTGCTCCATGAAAACATGATGTATTTTCAGTCCCGGTCATGGTAAGGATATGCACTACTGATGAGCTATGATAAGAGCAAAAATTAGGTATTGTACCACTTTAAAAATGGGTTGGATGGAATGTCTATAGAAGTACGGCACCTATGGTCCATTGTGAATGATGTTCAACTTCAACTTTTCAAGACAATCGAGTAAAAGGCCTGCAGTTCAGATTTGTGCACTTGGGATTTAAACTAAATTTTCGATCATGAGGTGACTGGTCAACTGCTTTAAATGAATAAGCATAAGTCGGATTAGGATATCACTTCCAAAAGCCTATCATAGTAAGGAAGAGTTTGCAGCGCTCTAATTTCGTGACCTTCTTGACGGCAAAAAACGTGTTTAGTGTCATTCTGTCAACCACGGAGAAAACTCCCCGACAAAATGGTCAGTTAGTAGGCTGTTTGCTTCAGTTGCGTGTTATTGAGGAGGGCTAGGTCGAGATTTGTGTCCAGACGATTAGAACAGGTTTCAGTATTATGCAGATTGAAGTTGGTAAGGAAGATGATATAAACTTGATTGGAATCACTGCACAGAATACACAGTGGCTTGCCAATAAGCTTCTTGTTTAATGAACAGGTGAAAGCTAAACAACTGTTACTTACCAAAAGTGGATGGGAGCCATTTAGGACTCTAAACGTTCAGTCAAACCTAAAGTGGCCTGGATAATCATTTGTAGAGGACTGTATCATAAGCCAATGATTCATGTTCTATCACCATAACCACGCTTTCGATAACGTCCGAAATGATCCACGCGATAACTGGTGAAACCAACATTCCGAAAAACTTCAACTATACTAATTTCTGTCAGCTATGTTTTCTTCTGTACGATAACATCCAGGTTGATATTTCCGTGAAACGGCAAAATGTTGTTCACCTAAACCTAGTTGGCGCTTTTTTCACTGTCTGACGAAGTCAACTCTTAAACACAGGTGAATCCGTGAGTCACAGTAGACGCACGTTTAAATGTCCGACCATACTTTGTGGACAGTAATCCATTTGATCGGATATCAACACTCGCATGGAATGAATTGCTGTAAAACATCTGTACAACCAAAGAATAGTTCGTCCTTCTATTTCCACACGCCTTCTCTTTTAGATAACTACCTCTGGCGAAGTAGTCACTCATCAGTCAACAGTTCAGCACTGACATTTGGCATGCCAAACTCGGTGGAATGTTGCCCAATCGGGTTACATGAATGAGTTATATTCAGCTGAGTTCGAAAATTTGGTCGGTACTGAGAAGCAGATGGCGATGGGAAAATTCAGTTTATTTTTCGTTCCGTACTAATGCATACTTATACAGTTTACATGCAAGTGTGTGATTAGTTGTGCTTGCGAGTCCTTCCGTGTTCAGGTTAGAGATAGTTAACCAACATCAGAAGAGCCAGACCATTTGTTGTTCACGACTTTACCCTCTAGATTGGTTGTAGTTTAAGGATTCAAGCAACAAGTGATTGGAAGACATTTGATCAGACTGAGAGCTGTTTAGTACGATTTACATGTAGCATTCCTCCAACAGATGCTGAGTAGCACGTTCGACTTCAATGATCATGGACTGTATGATAAATGGAGATTGATCATAGAATCAAACGGTATTACTGGCAGAAAGACTAAGTCACACATACATTTAAGCACCTGTTTTTTTCCGAACCTGGATAACAATTGTGAGCATACAAGCTATTTCAATCAATGTAGGAAATGATCTCCTGGAAAATAACTGTTACGCTATAGTGATATATAGGATCTTTGTTGATTCCAACACCATCTGTGAACTATGCAATGTTCTGGACAAAACGGAAATTCATTAAGTTAAATTTAAGTACTGCTTATAGTGCTGAGGATATAGCGTAGTAAATGAACAAAACATATCTCACCGCACTGTGAATTACAATCACACATGCGGCCAGTTATAGATAGATTAATGGAGCTTCAAAGAAAACCACTGCACTTGCCACAGTTCACTGTATAGTTCGGGTATGTTTAGATTATTTGAGACCAAGCGAGTTGGTTTTGCAAGACTCTCTGTGTAAGTAGATTTTTGGCTGTGGTATGGGTGACACCAATGAACATATTGGCGCAAATGTTATTTGTTAGCGGAAGACAGTAATGCGGGTGGAAAATACACATACTTGTATTAATGACATAAATTGGCGTGTACCAAATATACGTTATCATCAAAATTGTGTGACAAAATGTCTGGACTTATCAAAATCCCCTAGGTCAATAGAAGTTATTTTACCTGTTGTGAATCACCAGGTGAAACCATGAAAGTCTATAGGGTGCGACAGAAAGATTGGCTGATGTGACACTGATCCTGGGCTAGGAATTTTTTCACTGGGTAAACCTATATAAACTCTTGGAATCAAAATGCCTTTCTCGTGGAGCTGTGAATACATGTAGGAGAAGGCGATAGCTTTCGGTTTGACAGTGTTCATAACCAATGACCGTCTGAAACAGTGAGTGTGGAAGGAGAAGGGACTGTACCAACACCAGTCGTGCTGGCTAAGCGTGCCTGCGGTCTGTGTCTGACATAAAACGAGTGGACGCTGTTAAATACCTAGGTCACACCACCCTTCGAAGTGTGGGGTAAAGGGTCGTAAAACGTCGGACAACGCTCAACTACCAGATGCGACGTGTTGTCCAGATTATTAATGTGAGTATGGATATGACCAGATAAACAGGTTGATTCTGAAAAATATCAGCTATTAATATTAGGCCAACAACACACATACACACTGCATTATGGATGTGTCTTTACTTTTACCGCCCTCAACTCAAATGGATGTGCTTGAGGTCATAGTGTGGTAATTCATTAGTTTAGTAGTGTTTGCCGCAGCGCCAGTGCGAACAGGACTGTTCAAGTGAAGAGAATGCGCACTTTTTAACCATACCTCACCGGTTTGTAGTAGCAAGCTTGTTACCCTCGGACGTCAGAATGTGCAAAACTCTCACTTATAAAACCACTTCGAAAACAATTAATTTTTAAAGGCGCATTTGGGGGACATTTTGAATTATTCATCAGGACATGACTACGAAATTATGTATGACAACATTCCACAAGTGCATTCAATGCGAACATATTAGGTTCCGGCTACTAACGCATTTGTGAGATCCGCGTTGTCATTCATTGGCTGCTGAAATGGTTGTAGAGCAGTTTGCGTTGTACGCAATCTGAGGAGTACACTGATCGATAAATCTGACATGCAGTCGACGAATATCTAAAATGAATCCAGGATCACCGAATTCGTAGGAGATCAGAGTGAGAATATTCCGTGCTCTACATTAGTGAGTAATAGATCAGTAAACCGCAGCAAAACGTTCACCATTCTGTCTGGTAGCAAACGATTTCCAAGCAGATTGTATAAATCATTCCTGTATATTGACGATCAACACCGTTGCCTGCGAGCCACAGAAAAATTGGACAGAAGAAACAAGCATTTAGTCTTAGAGCTTAAATCGTCGAAAGACCCTGTTGTAAGATTTGGGACACAATATCCTAGATGTATGTTTTCTATCTTGAGACCTGTAAAACTCACGAGCTTGATACTCCGAATGCAGATGCCCCCAAAACAATCAACTTAGCTGAAAGAGTGTAACTAGTTTATTAATCAAAAATTGGCCTGATCCACAGTAAAACTATTATACTCTTAAAGCTTGGCCTGTAATCGTATAAAATAGATCCTTCGAAATTTGTTTTTGGCATAACATAGAATAGCCGGTGTTAACTGAGACTGCACTTATTTCAAACCTAGCAATAAGTTCCGAGGGAAGGACGCAACGAACAAAATCTTTCCGTTGTACCAAAATCTTACTACACCAACTGGAACTCGTCCGGCTGTTTACAAAGTTGATTACTACACCGATATGAGAAAATAACCCCAACAGATAACACGAGTTAAATTCAGCACATCCGGTTTGTGATAAACACTATCTCATCATCAAATGTTCCCAGTTCTGAATAACAATATGTTAGTTTCATTATTGAGATACCAATCGTGTTATCAAGAAGTCAGCGAATTTTCGTTATTTACATCAACCTAAATTGACTAAACATTTTAACCTACCCTATTTCACATGAAGGTTTTAGACAACTGTCTAGCCAAAATTAAATATACTTTGATAATTACTTGTGCATTTTGAATTAAGAATACGTAATCAATTTGTTTCTGAGTGATTTCAGAAATAATTTTCTTACTGGTGTGTAATTCAATCTGACTGAAACTCACGCTCGATCACAGTCTTTTCTGGAGTTCTAACAATAGCTTAAATAATGCACACTCGGTTCACTGAAGCGAAGTAGCTCGTAGTTAGCTGAGAAGTCCGGATCACGGGGTGGTCGAAAGGAGTGAACAAAACGATTCTGTTCACTCTCCTTTCAGAACGATCAGACAGCGTGAACACTATTAGCACAAGGTTGCGTTTAAGTGTTTGAAGATGATAATTTGCTCCAGTCGACTGCAAGAATATTGTTGTAGATAACTTGGTGACTTCACAAAGCACGACGGCTGGGATGCATAATCCAGTCAGGACGATCCTATGCATTACTAATGAGTTCTAATAAGAACAAAACTTGAATCAAATGCTTCGTTTCGAGATGGGTTAGCCGAAACCCTTATCTGAATGCGAAGTTTGTGATTAGGTGTGGATGGTGTCTACTTTGAAATAATTCAACTAAATGAACTTCTGTCAAACAGTGAGAGGTTATAAGCAATAGAATATAGGCAACAGAATATATTGAACCGCCACAGTTTTATGCTTTTCTCACGATGTCTCGAAATAAAGGCAGGACTGAGAATGAACACAGAATTGCTAGAGTCTAGGCATAAAAATTATACGGGATAACAGCGCTGGAAGAATCACACCCCAGTGTTACAGAAAGCAAAATGTTTATTTACTACCTCAACGCACACGGCATGAATATCGGTCGCAGTTAGATTTAATTGTGTCAACTTACCAGAAGTACCTGATACACCTCGCGTCCATGGAAGAATTGTTTCACCAGAAACCCATAAAGATATTCCCGATCCACAAAAGCGAACAAAATGATAGGACTTCAAACAAGGTAGACAGATAGAGTGGAGAGTCCGATAAACTATGCTGCACTTCAGTGGAAGCAACCGGTTCGTTTGAGACATGACAAAACTAACAGGACTCGATGTCCGAAAGTTCTTGTCTGAGTTTGAACATAAGCTCTTGAGAAAGCTTTGTCCTTCACACGATGTTCTGAACGCTTGCTGACACTCTGCATAGCAGGAATTCTTGAATATTTGGGTCCGTTAGACAGAAGTCGTTCGCAGTAACAATGCAGTCGGAGAATGGACATGAACATGTCGACAGGTTTCTTCTGCGTTTCCAAACAGGTGAAGCCACTGACGTAAGATTCAAAGTGCTTATCCAAAATTCCAATAGCTTTCATTTGGGTAACCTGTGATCACCAGTCTCAACCATCGTATATCCTTTGTTCATTCTGATCAAAAACATTCGGCTCTTTACATCAGCTAGTTGACTGAAGACTAGAAACATCCGGTGTAAATGATAGATATATTTCACGAATTCCGAAATTCAGAAGAAGATATTACGGCAACAGCACTCCAGATTTAGTCGGAGTAACCTTTGTAAATTCCGTACCATACATGTGTTTTTAACAATAATGGAAACTGTTATAACTTGCGAATCAAGACGTGGGTTTTTACGTGACTCATTTATCTGACGTTTACCAACACTGAGTGTATGCAACAGGATGAGAAGCAAAACGGTGGACAACAAATAGTAATTAATCAATGCTAGTAGAAGAACGTCGTCAAGGTGGTCGACGATTTGAACAGCGAGAGTCAACGAAGTAACCAGAAGAGTACAGCACTTACATACACACATGTGCACAATCATGTTGTATATACAAGCACACCAACAGGTCGACAAGTTTAATGGAGTAGAGGACACAACGCCGGTGTACAAAGCAACCTCTTGACCTGATACATTTTTGTGTTCAGAGACAAAGCTTACCAGAAAGTCGCAATCCATAGTGAGGTCAAATACCATCCGGATGTACGGAAGATTGACGCAAAATGAGTCACTACTGAGCCGTGACAGAGACAGGAGACAAAAACATTTTGTGGTGGACTGTCAGGCAGATGGTACGAGCTTTCCAACTCTCGGTGGAATAACTCAACACAGGGGAGGTGCGCTCAAAAACCCAGCGCGAGTGGATGGAAGACGGCATGGGCGACCGGATGAGTCATCGGTCGACCGGATGGGACCAACGGGCTAGATGTGGCGGCCGAAAAAGAATGGATAACCACATTGAAGGCCTGATTATTCCAACAGTCGCGGGAATATCTCGACACGGTTGTGGAGTACGATCAAAGCCCATAGTGGATGGAAGGAGGACAGTACGAGCCATCGCTCGAAGAAATCAGATCAACGGACGAAGGTTGGCAAGCAGAAAACCTCCAGATAGAAGGCGTAAATCACACACCTAAACCGGGTAAAAGTGCACACGACGTGTGAGCGGAAACCTGGGGGGGTTGTGGACAGGGATTTGCGATTCCAAATAGCGAGCGCACGTGCGGCGTGGGAACTAGCGAGTCGGACAATAAAGACTGTGCTTTATTGAACGCCTTTTCGCTACCATTTCATCTGCATCCTAAAGAAATCCGAGAAGATAGATAATAAGGCAGAAATCGCCTATAGAATGTAATGTTGACACACAAAATGAACGTGTGAACCAGTGGCAATATGATAGGGTTATAATACAGCGAGATCGCAGATGAAAGCGCAAAATGTATCGTACGATCTGGTGCATATGGTACTTCTCAGTATTTATTTCTCGTGCAGAAAAACATTTTGCATCAAAACGTGCGCAACCCATAACCAAAAGTTAAACACAGTCAGCACTAACTTACTGGAGTCTGTGCGCATCAACTCGCCTAAACATTATTGAATTAGGCCGGGTGATCAACCAGAAAGAATTATCAGGCCTCCGCTGAGCTTAATTTGCTGCCAAGTGTACTGTTCAGCACGGCCAGATGTGATTTACCGTTTCGAAATTTCATCTTATCATAAGACACTCCAATACATATTCATAATATAGAATGCATATATGGTAACTGAAAAAATCATTTGGTATTATGGAGAAAGATGTAGCTTAACTCCACTGAACTATGAATAGGTAAATTGAAATAGAGTAAGCAGTTTGAAAAATGTAAACGAATTATTACATCATTGTAATTCGTGCTAGCCAGTTCCGAGTTCCTCGTTATACAAATCCTCAATGCATTTTGTTATGCAAACACATTACGACTACACGACTGTAGCCAACAGTTGCCAAGACAACAGTGCAAGTATAACTATGCATTTTCCTAGAATAGTTACCAAAGGTGAACAAACGGTAAATGATTACAATATATGTATGCCAACTGTTGTAGCCAACCAGAAGAATAAAATATACAATGAACAGTAAACTGGTGAACGATAACTTGTCCTGTTTCCTGTTGCTCGCAAGTTACCAGTGTTGCAGTTTGCCGTTCTATTGTTATCCATTCAGGTATTCCTGCCGATTCGTCTCCACAATCTTGACAAACCGGCCACTTCGGGTCAACAGGCTCCCAGGTGATTGCCTGTCAGGAGGTAAATGCCATCAACTTTTATTCCTTGCTTAATGTCAAAATTCATGGAAAGAATGACAGGAAATGATGTTTCGTTGATCCCAACCGTCTCAACCTTCATGTAAACCGTAGTACACCGAAATGTAGATCACGATCAGACTATAAATGCCACCAGCTCTTGTTCCTTACTCAATGTCAAAATTCATGGAAATAGTAACAGAAAATTGTGTTTCATTGGGCTTCTTCCGTTTTAACCGTCATTTCAGCCGCAGTGCAAAGTTATTTAGATATCGACCAAACTTTGGTATGACGTACTAAACCAGTTTCGCGACGGATGTATGTAATGAGACCTTAGCACGTAAGTACGCCCAGTTTGAGGTATGCTTGGGTAAACGGAATGTGAACGGCTTTTTGAATATATAGCCCGTCAAAGAATCCACATAAATGTATATTCCCGTACACTAGAATGACAACATTACAATTTCGGTGAACGTGAAACTATCTTTTAACATTGTTCATTCGATTGTAAAATTGTACAAAACAGCGTAATAGAATACGATTCCCCTGCGCGGATAGCCGCGGGTTCTAGGAGAATCAGCCAATGAATCTCCGCACTAACAATATGAGGTTATGTTTGTGAAACTCACGAACGTCAGATGCGGATTTTGTAGACCTGCTCTCCAGTCACGGATATGCTACGAACAGCCGCACTCCCTAGGGAGGAAAGACAATTTACACCACGCTGATTTCGAGTCACGATCGGACTGACAGTAGCGTACACATCCTCATATCAGTGAGTCCATCCAGTACGGACAAACACATAAATATCCGCCCTCTCGTTCCGTTGGAAATTCGTTTGTTTATTTTGGCAGCGTGGTTGAGATGGGCGACTGGGTGTTTAGCCGTCGAAGTAGTTAGGTTGTTCGAGCCGCTGTGGTAGTAAACTTGAAGGTCGATTTTGGTCCACTTCGATTGGTGTGGTTGTTGTGTCTTTCGGGTTACTGTTTGTTTCGTTCGTCCGCGTAGAATTCATTACTCGTCACTCTGTAATATTGCTGACGAGGTATCCGGGAAGATAGCGGAAGGTAGTGGTGCAGTAGCCAATCTTCGCCACTTGTGACGTTACAAAGACACCCATTTGATGATTCTAAAAAACAGTCTATAATGCATATATATACTCAGTTTTGCTCTATGGGCTGAAAGCTTGACACATTCCTGTAAGAGATTCATACAGAGTCTTGGTGTTCGGCAACGTTGCCCCCTCCACTTAACCTTTATCAGATGAACTGACTGTGAAATATACAAGTTCTCGAACGATAACCCAGATAATAAAAATACATCGTCTTCACTGGCTGGGTGATTTACTCCGTTTGTCGGTGGACCCTCTACCGTACCGCGCATTGTTTAGTGTGACTGCTGATGACTGAAATAAACTGAATAACTGCCAGGCAAAGATGTGGTCACGGGCGGTGATAGGTACTGTCTATCCGGTTGGATTAGTTGGGACCAAATATATCGGTGGCTGAAACCATTATATGACATGGTACGGCGTCGTAGTCAGCTATGAGCAAGTTTCGGCAAACGTGTCAACTCTTCTTTTTTATGAAGTTCAGTCATCACGTTATGCTTATTTTTCTCCTTATTTTATCTTTTCTGATCATTTGTGCTTATTTATTACTCTGACAATTCGTGAACCGTTGTCAGAACCAACAACAGCCCAGACCATTCTAACGATATGGCACAAAACTGAAAATGGTGATGATCTTGAACCTCAGAGTGACCTCAGATGGATGAGCTAGCAAGCAAACAATGTACTGTCTGTCACGAGAGGCGTGATTATGTAAACGGTGTGTGGAGGAACAAAAGACAGAATGTTGCTCTACTGGCAAACATAAACCCTGGAAATTGACTCACACAATAGGACGTATTCAAAGCGAATGCGTTCAACTCTAAAAGTCCACTTTGTTTATCCCGAGATTCTGAAAACCGCTTAACATATCTCACTCGTAAAGTTTGGTTTTGTCCACTCATCAAGACCTCAAGACTTAGCACGAAAGCAAAGTATAATAAGTTTGGGTCACTGAATTATGTATCACCTACAGCCCATTTCTGAAATCCATTGAAGTCGAAATTCATTTTCTTCAGGTCCATTTTTTCTAGTCCCTATAGGGCTCTTAAAACTTTAACGTTGATGTTTACGGCGATTTTTAAACAGTTTAGGTCGGTTATAATCAGATCAGATCACATCCATCTACCTATTTGTCTATGCTCATCTTCTCACGTAACTTCTTTGTTCTATCCACATCACATTGTATCTACCAGTTCACCTGCAGCTGCGGTGACGTTTACATTGGCAGAACTGGTCGACGCTGGGGCCTTAGAATGAAGGAACATGTGCCAAAGAAAATCGGGGACTTGATGTGTGGCGTGACCCGACATGATAACAACAACAAAGAACGCAAGCCAGCCTCTTCCATCGCCAGACACCTGCTGGAGACCGGACATGTGGTCGACCCGACGAACGCTTTCCGTGTGTTGATGCGTCATCACAAGCCCGTTATCCTCAAATCACTCGAGGCACTGCTTGTCATGCGCAGCAAGCCAGCCCTCTGTGTGCAAAAGCTGTTAACCTTGAACCTCCGTTTCCATGGTTTCTGACCAGACAGATGACTGTATACACTGACTGGATATATGAACCTAATTCACTTAACTGTTTTTTGATGTTCACCGCTGTTATGTGTAGCAACTGACAAGAACATAAGAAATGGTACTACCATCTTGCAAAACCGGTCTTCTGATTTCACTATTCAAATTCATAATTGGGGAAGGGTGCTTTATAAATTCATTAAATTTTTCCAATGAAATCGATTGAACTCCATGAGTAACATCACATAGCCTCGAGGATCAAACCGATTAAGACCATAAACGTCCAGCAACTGCATTAAAAAAAATTTCACTAACATGTTGCCTGTTTCACTAGTCGTCTTAGGTTTGAATGTAACCTAACTTTTGATAACTTGGTTCTATTTGGTAGACTTCGTTTCTTTTTCCGCCTCTGGCACAGTGTCTCTTTCAGTGCATGATTCAGTTGCAAATTGAGCTTGAGTTAGTACAGTATTCCTCACCTAAGACGACAGTTTTTGCTGTAAATCATGCAGCTATAAATAAACCTAATGTTTATTGTTGAAAGGAGCGGAGAGGCAAGGTATTTGGGAATCTTATAAGTAAACATCTGAAAGCGTTCACATTTTGAGTGGATTTCAGTCACGCATAGAAGACAGGTTAGGGGTTTAATGCTTTTATGCCGTCCAGTTATCACATAAAGCACAGCTGGGAAACATTAATGGTAGTAGGATCGTGATATGTTACCATCGAGGTTGCGCACAAATAAAGCCAGTTGTTAAACAGAGAACAACCGATATCTATTTTCTGAGACGATAGCAAACAGTATGGTTCCAGTTGTTAGTGTGATTGGTTAGATTGAATACCACATTTGAAACGTGTTTCGAGAACACGACTTTTGACAGTTGTCACACTGCAGCAGCAAAAATTAACAAACTTAACTTCAATTTATGGAAATCATGTTGATACACTAGCGGAAGTAAAAGGTGGTTCATCATGCTTCACACAACAGGAGGTACTTCCGAAAAATATTGGCGTAAAAAATAGCGCTCAACAGGTCCACTTAATTTGTGTAGCATCTAATAAGTCCATTTTCTGGGGCAGTATAAAACATTGTGATTCATGCATAAATCCTGTGCGGGCTGAACTGAGGGCAAACTCCGGGACTGTTAACATCAGGTGGTAAGCATTCACTGTATGAACAGCATAGTAAGATGTCTCCACTCGGTGGCCGTTTATGTCTTTAAACTTCGCAGAAATCTCTCATCTCGATCGGCAGACAGTTTAGGACATATGGTACCCCTACATACTGTAGTTAACACTCCAACGTTGTCCTGCCAACACACCATTCTGACATTTTCGAGCACAGAAACTGTGAATATTCGCTGACTGTCAGAAAATTGCGCCAGTAATTACACACGGCCTCTGATGTCACTTTCAGTTCGGAAGAAGCATAGAATACTTCGAACAGACCAGAGTATTCAAGACCTAACCATCTAGCACACAGCACCGATCTCATTTGCGTGTCTTTAAAACTGGGGATTTTAACTTAACTACTACTGTGTGTTTCAGTAATAATGAACTGAAGGTGAATTTATCAGGCATGATTTGGATTTACTCGATATGACACTGAGTTCAGATCACGGTAACGTCTGCTTGCTTGTCAAAATCACGCCACAAATCAGAGATGAGATAAACAAAAGCTTGAAACAACAATGGTTTTAGAATTGCAAGAACAGTATTGGAACCATATTGAGCATTACCTTAGTCGATGTACGCACGCAAACGCTACCTTGTTTCATCAATCAGAAGAAAAACCAATTGCCTGCTTAAAATGACAGGTGAATTAATTGAGCCAACTTGAATCAACAGAAACTATTAGTCCAGTAACCTATGCGATTTGATCTACACCAACAGCAGTATTCAAAAGATAAAAAGGCTCGCCATGATAATGCGGCGAATCAGCAACCGGTCAAAATGAAACATTGAAAACTCACCAGTATCCGCTGCATTATTTCGCAGAACTGTACACAAAACTAGCCACTTAAGAGGTCTTCCGTAGGACTGAGGTTTCACTAGTCTATCTTCAGGTAGAAGTCGACATATGTATTAACCATATGCAACTACGATCAAATTTCGAGTGTTATCAGTACAATTGCTTGCAGAGTACGCCCGAACAAATAAAGGACAGTGTTTGATTTAGCATGCGTGTTGGATTACTTACACGAAATTATCGTTAGTAAAGCCACTGTCAAAGCTCAAGAACCTCAGTTCTCCCAGTATTTAAGCCCACTGAGGAAAAAAGTATCTATGCCGAGCCGGACGAATGTCCCTCCTACGGCAGAAGTATTCATTGCCTAGTTTCACTGTTGAGCAGCAAGATCGTAGACCAGATCCAGAAAAGATAAAGATCACAACAGAAATGCCGCCGCTAACGAATAACAATACCCTCCAACTATCCACAAACCTGGTTGACGTTTATAACAATTCCATAAATCGCACGCATGATGTTCATGTACAAATACATCATCTAATCACGATGAATTCACCATGGCTGTTGGCAACCTAATGATCAGTTTATTTAAAATGAGTCGAGCTCTATGTAGTCGGTACCATTGTTTTCCATTCTTTCATCAGTGAGCTTACCTCTTACGCAACATCTGAGAGCAAGTCTTCAGCCTGAATGATTGAAAAAGTCCATCATGGGAATCTTCTGGAAATGTACATAGAAGCCTTATTGATCAGCCGGCTCTACGCCCCAGGAAAGTATTTGACTGATAATGTTCACTTACCAAGGGATTAGGTTTAGGTTCAGCTGACGAACAACACAGACCTGTAATTTCCACTATGTTAGCCACGCGCCGTGAAATGAAATTATGTCGACATTTGCATCTCATGACAATTTCATTCAGACGTTTCTAACTATACTGACAACTCAGACAATTGGACTTATTCGACTGCAGCAGATTACCTGTCAACCACCATGAGAAACTAACCAATAGCTTGAAACCTAAAGATAAATACTGTAACATTAGAAAAACGGATGCATTGATCGATTCTTGAAAAATGATTCATACATAACAGTAATGTTCATGACGGCTGTAAATACCACGAGTCTAAAGAGAAGTTCGCATTCAACCTAAACTGTTCGAAATTATAAAATATAAAATAGGGAACTGATTGATTAGAACACAGGAGGTTCACAGGTAACGAATAAAAAGATTGTCAAAGTGACAACTATCGGGAGGGAAAATAATAAAAACGAAGAATATCAAAACGTTATGAATCAAGAGAAGACAAAATTAACAATGCAGCTGGAAAAATCAAAGGCACCGGGGGATTAGGAGCGGATTGCAGTTGACCATCAACTACACGTTTCGTCAATCATAGAGGATGAATTTTATCAACCAACACGATCACAATACACAAGACGGACCAAATCATAAGTACAAAGATCCAGGCGAAGTGTTGAAACGGAGAAGCATGCGGAGACGTGATACACGCTTGTGAGGACGAGGTCCACATACGAACAAAACGCAACCAACAGCGCGGTAAACAATGACGATTGCGTAGTGCGGTCTCACTCAAAGAGTTCGTATCGGTAGGATACAAGGGTCGATTGTCATCTTGATCATCAATAGCGTCGGCCTCGTCTAATTCCGAATAAGACGGAATGGAATGAGTATCCGTTTTCAGCATGTATTTCAAATAACGTCTAGCTCTGTACACCAATACGGCCGGAATGATATACTGAATCCCGGAACCTGCAAATGCTCCAGTGAACCCAACTAAAAATCCAATATTGTCTGTGATCAATCCGATGCAAATAGGTGGCAACAGGACAACAAACGGCAAAACCCAGCGCAATGCGGAATGTGCACGAGGCTTTTGACAAGCAGGAAACATGTTGCATAAGGTGTTCAAATTACCTAACAGAGTACAGCACAGTATGGGGAAAGTGGAACTGAGCGCGAACACCGGAAACAACGAGAGGAAGTAGCCAAATATTTGGGCTAATATGAAGGGAATTTTGAATGTCTCCGCGGAATGTTCGTCCGGTACAAAATTGAGAGTGTACAAATCCTTGATATCTTCAAACGCTGCCAATGCTGTGCCAGATAGCACCAAGTTGAAGATGAGCACCGATAGAAAAAGGGGTATGAATAATCTAAGCATGATTTTGTGCTTGTTGCGAACCGGTGTAACCACACCCGGAATCGAATGGTGGCACATGAACACATAGACACAAACGCCAAACAAATTTGGGATACCCTCAGCACGTAGAATGGGTGGGTTTGGTATGGGGACCGGGGGAGACTGCACTAAGTCATGCATGGCTGGGTTCCACAACTGCGTTGTCTTCAGAGAAGATTGTGTATAGCCTTGACGGATGACCACAGCACGATCAATTGCCAGACAAACCATGAGGATAAAGGAAATCCAGCGGATAACGGTAGTGAACAGTTGAAGCCAACGAGATCGTGTCACGTGGAAGAACAAAAAAGGTAGCATGCACGCAGCAAAACAGATCTGAAGACAGACAAAAACAGCAAGAGGACGTCTTACCAGTCAACGTTATTTGTCATTTTGTCCACAAAACATTTCAGATTGAATGTACAGAAGACTTAATATTTGGATCTGAGAAATGTTGCAAACTACTGGCGGGCGCGGCTAACGGATATGAGTGGCAAATCCAGTTCGATTGAGATAATTTTAACACGACACCTAGACATCAATAATTTAACGATGTGCTCTATACATTCAAATAAGTGTTTTTGATAAAGTATACCGAGTGAGCGTTGGAGTGTCGATACGAAGTGAATAGCGTGTACGGGAAGGATCGATGAAGCGGATAGCCAGCGCTGCAGAGCATGACTGGATAAATACGAAGTGCCTGTGGAACTAATAGGATACGTTCATCCATCTTCATAAATAAACACGGATAAATCATAATGGTAACCTCTCTTTTTTCCAGGAGTGAATGAGAAGAGACCGGAGCTCAACAGATCTGAATACCCTAATACTCCATTGTTGTTCAAAGTCATGCCGACGGATATCGGCTGGCCTGGACCACTGAGTAGCAGGTTCGTTTCGTGAGTCTAAGAATTCCGTCCAAAACCAGAGTCATTCGAGGTTAGTCGCACTACACTACTACTGTTTATGTCATGTTATGTAAAGGTGACAGTAACAAGTATGAAAAGTGATAGATTGCAAAATGATACAATCTACTTGACAATAACAGTATATAAAAACGAACCTAAAACAAAATTTCTATAACGCGCAAATATGAATCAAAACTTCGGATAGCGACGAATCATCCAGGGTAGTTGTGTTTATTTGGTCTATCTGTCAAAATCACAACTGTCAAACCAGTGACAGGAACTACGAGCCTTCAAGCACTACATGGTCTGCCAATTGAACATTCAAGTCAAAACGGAACCTCGGAAGTTTGTCAATTGCAGTTGAGGTTGCCATCGATAATTTTCGCCAATCACAGTAGTACTTCCAGTGTGGAACTAAAAGGCTGACAGAAAGTATCACGATCTATCACGAACACCATGTAGTAAGAAATCTATATCCACTGAGTTAACAATAACAAAAATTAGTCACTTGCATCGATGTGCCTCCGGTGAAAAACAGCAATCTAATAGACGGTGTGTTCTGAACACCAATCAGATTTCTCACAATTTCCCTCATCCCGACCGACTTTTCCATCATCTATTTTCCAAAAGAAATACCAACTTCGTTTCTTTATTTTTAGTGCACAGAAGTGATGCACACATTTGTCAGGACTTGAATGTGAACTCGGATCCGAATTCTCAACAACAGCACGTGAGCCTGGCACCTCATTTCGGAAGTAACCAGACAAAACATCTGCCTGAGGGCGAAAGGTGCAATCTAATGAGTGGTGTACAGGTCATACCAGCTGAATCCTTGAGTACCAGGAAAGAGTCCAATAAAAAATAGTCAATTCCCAGTGCAGAAAATCACAAACGGTCGTCTAATGAGCTCGATTTGCCAGATGTTCTTAGAGCAGTCGACCGAATGCATAAGGACTGTAGCTCGTCGGGTAAAACGGGACCACATAAATGACTCGTGCAGTGAAACAGAAAGACGGACCGTCACTGAATGCAGCGAGATCGTAGATCAAACCTTAGAAAACCATCACTTCAAACTGGTTGTGACTTCAAATGCTGCCCTAAGCAACAGCGGTATACTGTATGAAACCAACCTGACCTATGCTGCAATCTTGAAGTGGTGTTCGGGCTTGTGTTCTGCTTTGATCCGCCTGGCTATATTGACTAGGAGTTTGGTCCCTCCAGTCGCAATCTTGTCAGACAGGTCAAAAGGGAGCAGTTAGACAGAAAACAGTTACACTCATAGGATTGTATGTCGCACTGCTGATCGGTTAGGAGTGCACAGGTAGTGAGGGACGATCCTATGGGCTTACAGCAGAGCCAGTTCTATAGTTACGGCACTGCTGTCTTCCATATCAGGGAGAACGGGTAAGACAAAGTACCTTCAAACAAAGAGCACCCCGATCGCCCAACGGCTGACCGTGACCGCCGGTGTATTATCCAATATGGTCAGAAAACTTCCGAGATCGTGATACAGTCTGACGTAACTTCCAACACATCCACTGAAAGCAGTAATGTTCAGAATCAAACATTAATGTCTTATCCATTGCGCTCTCGGCCTAGGCAAGCCTCTCACTGCCAAGTGAACCAGTCTCTCGAGCAGAGTCCCAAAAAAAACCTGTATCCTGTTGTCTCGCAGGTCAGGCTGAGTAAGACTCGGGGTAGGGTCTTTCAAATCAACCCCCTTCCGAGGCATAAATGACCGGGAAGTATCAGAAGTTATCGTTTTCCTGACAGTGACATTATTCAGCTAGCATGACTTTCTGCTACTATTTTAATCCCCAAGTCCTATACTTTTCATGTGCCTTCGGGCGACAATTGTTTACTGAAGCCAAGACAACCGGTAAACATTGACGTATTTAATGTCCACACTCTCCGACAAGTTAGCTGGCAGGCTGCTCTGGCGAGTACTTTCTCAAATCTGGAGCTTGATGTGTGCTGTGTCGAGGATGCTAGCCTAGGATTCAAGCAACGTTACCTACCTGAGTTCACTGGCAATCCAAGCGCTGAATCCAAGAAGCTGAATCTCGTGATCAAGCTGGGATGAGAATCGCATTGAGTTCCAGATCTGAGCAATGGTTGTTCGATTGGATCCCAGTGAACAGTCGCTTGTGCGCTGTCGGACTCAATACATCGGTTAAAATCTGTCGACGCAAGTCAGAGATGCGTTGTTTCCATTATATCAGCGTATGCTCCGGCGGATAGCTGTCCGGATGCTACCAAAGATGCGCTCTATGACGCCTGCGTTGACCTTCTGAGGCAGACTAAACATTCAGATATAATCATACTAGCAGGCAATTTCAATGCTCAGCTTGGTCGTCTTTCTCCGGATGAGAAGCGGCTGGGAGGTATGTTTGTAGTCCGGTCACAACGCAATGACAATGGCGAAAGACTGTTGCTACTGTGCGCATCCCTCGGTCTCTATATTTCGAGCACCACATTCCAACACAAGAGGCAATGTGTTCTAAGAAGACCTCGCTGCACTTCCCAGCCGTGGACACAACTCGATCATATCGCAGCCAGTCACAAGTGGCGCCTTTTGGAGCAACCACCTGGACTCGGGCCATGCTGTTGTACGTGCCTGTTTTGTTCTGTCACTTGCACAGAGGACATATGTTGGTAAATGCAAGGTACTTAACTGGTATTCGAGCGGGGAGAGTGTGAAGAACGTTTACTAGGAGGTGTTGGTGAACAAGCTGCACAGTTCGATTCAGATAAGAGATCCGAACAAACACTGGGAACAAATCACCGAAGCTATGAAAAAATGCTGTGAACAGGTATGTTCCGAAGGATCTACTCAGTTGCGACATAAATGGATTTCTATCACATCGATAAACCTCATGAACAAGCGTCGCTCGATCTCACCTGGTTCGGAATATGATGATGACCGTCGAGAACTTAAATGCAAGATGACTAAAAGTTTCCGCAAAGACCGTGGATACTATTTAGTTGAACAGTCGAAAGAGATGGAAAAAGCCTTTCTATCTGGGAATAGAAGAAGGTTTATCCCCCTGATCCGTGGTTGTACTGGCTGTCGAATCGGTGTGAGATCATATGTGAAAAAGATGGTTCACTTATCACCAATCAATCGTGCCGACTTGACAGATAGGCTGAACATTTTGAAGAACAGTTCAGGTAGCCTCAACCAGACCTTATGGACGACGGGACCCGAATGGTCAGTTATTGCGTTCCAGACGGCCCTGTGTCGGAAGTAGAAGTGGTCCTAGGGCTCGAGTTATTGATGCGTTAAAAGTCTGCTGCATCAGACCTCCTCTCTCTTTCTCTCCTCAAGGATGGTGGTGACAGGTTGATACCAGAACTCACAAGACTCCTCCAGACGATCTGGGAGACTGAAGAGGTACCTCCTGGTTGATGCTTATCAACAGTAACTCCCATGTTCAAAAGGGGGGCTCGAATTCAATGTAATAATCACAGAGGCATCAACCTAGTATCTGCTACGTCCAAGTCGCTCACTGACCTCAGTTTACATCTGCTCGTGAAGCCTTAAGTACACAAACTGATCAACGGTTACCATACGTACAATATCTAACATCAAATCTACGTAACCAAAACAGTCAAGCAGAAATAATTTGTACTTTAGAACTACAAAGCGTATTCCACTATGTTAAGCACAACACAAAATGGCGTCTAGCATCCATTGTGCTACCATAGAAAATTGTCAAACTAAAACACCGGGTAATCAGAATAATCAAGACCATTCAGTTTACCATCAGACAGGAGGTTCATGCCAACATTTTTTGAATGTCACGAACAGTCCTCTCTCATTTCGTCCGGGACGAAATGAAGAGGAAATGTGGACGTACGCTCCTCTTGGCGTCGAAACTGTCAGACAGTTCATCATAAACCCTAATCTAAGCTAAAGGACAGGAATAAAACGCTGACAATATGTTAACATAAATGTTTGGTAAACTCTTGAGGTTAAGCGACACTAAAAATGTGGATCGACCCACCGAATCGATCACACCCTTATAGTCGAGAAAAATGGTAATTGGTGGCCAGCGGTAGATATGATGCTGTTCTAACATTTGGTGAACATTTGAAATTTAATCCCCGTTCAGAGCGGAATTTGCCAGTAATTCCTTGATGTTTGCTTGTCGAGTTGCAGTGAGTCGACGAAGTACAATGGATGCTAGAAGCTTAGTATTGACTATGATCAACCCAATCTTCATACAGTTCACGCAACAACCCCTGACTCTTGTCTTTAATATAGGGACTATTGCCGAGTGACCCCAGCACGGAGGGATGTTCTCTGTCGTTCACCCAAACTGAAAAAAGACTGAGCCAATACCTCTACTAACACCTCACCACCTTCTTTTGAAAGGTTTCGAAACGAACCAGAAGACCTATTACATTCCAGAACCGAAATCCAATTGCAGACCTCAATCTCAGTGAGTGGTCCCAAGTCTACCGACCAGGGTGCTACATTACAAGTTTGTGAAGGTAACACAATAGAACCAGAAGGTCAAATAAACTTGCCCTCAAAGTGTTCTGTCCAGCGTTCTTACCTTTTGAATGACCCTATGAATGACTGCCCCGTCTGCCTCGTTGATATTTAAACTGACAGACGGACGCCTTGGGCAGTAACAGGGACAACCTTGAAGAGCCTGCTAGTGTTGCCGAGAACCCAAAATGGTTTGCAATTTCTGGATTTTCTCCATTAGTCCAACCATACTATCGATGACCAGACTACACACGACTTTCATACGGACATCCCTTCTAAGCTTGTTATGTGAACTGCCACAAGGAGCGTTCCGAGTGACAAATAACAACTCTAGGGATATCTCCGAGATTCAGTGTTTGTTTAATTCACGAACTACCACGCCACACTTCACAGAACCTGCTTCATGAATGACCTATGAGATGTAGGTTTAATAGCAAAATGGTGTCACGGAAGTGGCTAGCCGAGCAAACGTACAATACACCCAAACTGTATTGTATGTATTGGTTCTATTTTTTTTCTTAAAGGAGCGCGATGCCAGCGATCGCTTCTCTAGTGTACCCAACTACAAAATGAAAACAAGCAGCCTCCTATATTCCAATCTGCTAAGTACTTGTGCGTAAGACTGAGCTACACTAGGAGGTCGTCTATTTATGTTACCAATGTGTTCACCCAATCGAACAGATTCACACTTTTATGGTTTACGTTTTCAACCTCACACAACACAACCCTTTGCTCGGAGTGCAAGTGCAAGCTATCACCGGTTGTAGAGTATACTAGTCATTTTCCTGATCTTCTGACCAAATTTCCCCTAGGTTCTTGAAGCATTTGACAAACAGTAGTCACATTGTTCGTTTCAGTCTTACTGGCCTGATTGTGGTTCGACATTTTAAAGAAAGTAAATTGGTTGCTGTCGAAAGTTTGTCCTATTCCGGTCATCTCCTTTATTCCGATCTTTCTAAGTGTATGCCTATATTTTCAACTCGGTCTTATTGCACATCCGTATCTGTCAGTACTTACACGTACAGTCCTTCAGTTAGCCTCTATTTAGTACCACCCCTTGCTAATCCAGGCAGGTTTGTACAATTTAATCGACAACTTCTGTGAATATTATGTTTGTTGAATATGCGATTGTGTAGATGTTATACAAGGTAGTTTCTTAACGGAACTTCACTCGCTCCTTGAATGAAAGTAACAGCAGCCTGTGATTTTCTCAATTTCGACCGCATCTCAGGTTTTTTAGTCAATGCAACCACGCGCCTCCCGGTTCAAGACGAAACGTTGCTACCCGTGATTTCCAAAAATTATCAACTATGTGGCAATATGTGACCGAGTCCACCAGTGATAAAGAAGTGCATTTGAAGCCTGGGAGTGTACACCATGTCACTCAATCCCAAAAGTGGTAATCGCAACAGGCCCATTAAATACAGGCTGCTCGCACCGTCGACTACTTAAAAAGCATAACAGAGTTTTACAACCAGTCACATGTGCATCTAACGCTACTTGTTATGTTGGCTGGAAATCCACATCGATTTCTCACATTACCAATTTAACTGCAGTTCACGAAAAAAAACTGTTAAAAGAAAATTATTTGACTTTATCTTTCAAGATTAGTCATTTAAAATAAATTTAACACAGTGCACAAAGCTCTGTGAATACGGTGCGGATAATACGTCATTCTTATGTCACCTACAAAATCGCCTCTTCAGTATTGAAGTCAACTGCACATTTTCTGATTGGTTTAGTGTAAATGGCGATTTTCCACGGTGACTTTCGCGTCTTAGTTCATTCACGTTTGAAATTTCATACCTCATTAATTTTCCCTTACTGGTACATGCTAATGGCATTATAAACCGACGCAAAGTAGGCAGAAGTCGAAAAGTCGCGGATTTTTCTGGGATAGTATGACAATGTCACAAAGCGGGCAACGACACACCACTCACTAAACTAGCCAGATAGGCGTAAACCGAGATAATTCACGGTACGCTATGGGCGTTCCTGAGGAGAATTAATTATAGCATATCAGGAGCTCATTCACCATCCTACCAGTTACGAAATGTGTTTCTGTATAACTAAAATAACCTTTCGAGGGACAATCCGATAAATCAGATAGTTTTCAAGTGACCCGAAGTGTCCAATTCAGGACAGTCAACGAAGCTCCCGTATCAATGTCGTCAGCAGATGGATTTAAACAGATTTGACTTATACATTCAAGACGCCAAACGCAGACTTCAGACAGCTTGGCCATCAGAATCGTTGTAAAAGAGTGAGTATACGAGGTCTTTAATTACTGCTGTTTGTCAGCTGGCGTTTACTACATGCTGAAATGGATTGGTATCATGTTTAATAGGCTGTGGGTGGATTGCACTCTTATTCACTTTAACCAAGGTGGTTTACATTCACACAAATGAAAAGGTGGTTAGAAATCATCCCGCTAGTCCACGCCAATAACTCCAACCGCCACCAGCTCTGTACCATGGATCTTGAGCCATAATTGAAACCCGGGAATGATTGTGTTCAACTTGGATTCAGTGCAGAGAGTTATCCACCAGGAACAACATTCAGCATCTGCACTAACCGTCCTATCACTCGCAGTCCAGTGGTCAAGCAGGTAGTTTTGTGGACAAAATCAAGAAGGTACTCTTAAAGTCTCGTGCGGAATAATTAATCGAAGAAATGTTGGAGAGGTTTACGTTCGCCTAACGCACTACACAAAATCCGGTGGTCAACAGCCTTTCACTCACAGACGTTCTCATGGGCCGCAAGCTGAGGAAAAATGAAAACACCACCCAAAGATACCCAGAATCTCCCGCGACTTGGATTTGGCGTTGGTTACACGATGTATACAAGGGATTATCGCCTAGGTCACCATCACTATATAGCGGCTACAGTCAGACAAATAAAGGGCACTTTCCCCTACGAGAACACTGTAGGCAGCGACATCTGGGTGCGCCGCCAGAACCAACTTCGTGCACGAAATCCCGCGAGCAACTGCAAAATCACTTACAACTTGACTTACTACTCGACACTCAAGCGCCCAACAGTACAAACTCCAGTCAGACTAACCATAGCAAGTTACTTTGGCGACGTCAAACTCTTGAAACACAGAAGTGAAGTGACAGCCAGGCAGCTAAAGTGATCGACAGATCACAAATGCCGATCCACTTGCCCAACGCCGCTCGATTCCCATCAACGGCGGTACCAATGAGGTTCAACAAGGGGAAGGCCACTTTTCTCGAAAGTTCGTTCAATTTGCCGGGAAAATTAGATTTTTCATTTCTGGAAATTCGAATGCCCATCATTTTGTTTACTTTCATGTGGCGCTTGCACAAAATTGATATTTCAAGTGGCCTAGCCCTGAGATCGAAAACCTATAGATTCAGTGATTGTACCTCTGTGTCCCGCATACTGGCTGAGCGGTAGATAAAACTCGCTTAAAGACCGTCCTTCCCCTTCCTTGTTATAAGGTTCTAATCTGTGAGGGTTGTGTTCCGTTACGAGTGCTCTTGATTCCTCCGTTTACTGTGACGCAACGCGTTCCTTCCATGATAGCGATGCTGCTCACGATTCACTGTTTCTTTTTTCTTTTAGGGGTCGTAACTATTATACTTGTCACTCTACAGCTGTGCATAAACATGCACTGCTTTTTCCAGTCTGAGAAATGTCGTACGAATCTAATGAGTGATAGCCCAATGCAAATGCTCATGTTTGTTTGTTTTTCTTCCATTGTTTGACATGAAAGGACTAAATGTAAGTAACGAACATGGATGACAAGAGACAGCAAAAGAGGACAAAAGTCTCCAACGTAGCAACAACCAAGTAACGTAAGTTACGAAAGCTGGATAACAAACGAATGAGTTTTTGTTAGTCCACGGAGATAGTGGACTTTGGAATTCTAGGATATGAACCAGTCGTACATACTTCCTAGCATGTGGAGGAAAACCAGATTCTAAACTTAATGAACCAGTTAACCTATAACGCGCTACATTTGCGCACTCTCGAAGAGCAAAGTACCAGTTCAATCGACACGTTTCACACATTTCTACATGGTGCCAAATTCCATTTACTCAATCGCACACACCCAACTGATTGTGACCTCTATCACCTAGTTTCAATTGTCGTTTACAATCAATTAAGCTAAGACAGCGATGGTAGGGTTAGGGGTGAAGTTTATCAAAACAGACCATTCTGATGACTGCATCTCTGCATGGTTCACAAGTTGGCCAAAAACATTCAGCCTCTATTCGAACAAAGTGACACAAGTCATTCAAACGGAACGTAAGTAGACTGCAACAAGCGTTACGTACGCCCACAAACTGAACATAATGGTGACTGTGAACAGGTTGCTGCGTTGTAGGTGGGTGTGTACAATGAGCAAGTTGTATGAATGAACACACTTCACTGGTGTACGCAAGCAATCAGGAAACTTGGAGAGAAGTTTGGAGTGTTTTAAACTTAACCCCACCCACACTATCGCAGCCTTCGCATTCAGATAAGTCTTTCGGCTAGCCCATTTCAAAAGAAAGCACTAGACTTAAGTTCCGTTATCATTAGAGCTCATCAATAGTGCACGTCCTCGTCCGGACCTCAATTTGCGCTCCGGCTCCCATAAATGTGAGACGAGCGTGTTAATCACAATGCCAGTAACACCAGAATAGGCACGATCGAATGATCATACACAAACGCTCAGCCCGCCCGGTCATTTCGAAGATAAACAGAATCACTTTTGTCAATCCAACTGATAACCCCACGATAAGGACTTCTCAGTTACGTTGGTCAAGTGTAGGTGATATTCAGTTGGAAACACTCTAAATACCCGAACTTCTATTCAAGATTCAAACCATGTTCGGTTGATTTAATGAAGACAGTAACTTCAACTGAAGTAAACTGAAAGCACTAAGTCTGTATCAATCAGTAACCACACTTGCACAATTAATGCAGTTTAGTGCTTTCAAAAAGGATCTATTCCTTAACTAGTGCCTCCAGAATACCAAGCCATGACGTCGTCTAATGTCCACATTTTACGTAGAGCAACATAATATTTTTCATTCAACATGGCAACAACTTCAAGCCGGCGGTGAGCCGCAACCTCAACGCCAGTTCCCTATGTGTTTGGGTATCACGTTAAACCATAAAATAGGATAGTGCCTTCCTGTAGATACACCTCGCAAGTTGAGGTATACTAGCAATTTCCGCTGTTTAGGGGTTACGCGGTGATCGTCTAAACATCACCTAATGCTGACCGACTAAGATCGGATATAGTGTTGAAAGACAATTATATATATATATATATATATATATATATATATATATATATATATATATATATATATATATATATATATATATATATGACAATTTCTCTCAATAATTTGCAAAGCAGCCTAGCAGCCAAATATACCGTTTGCCGAGAATTCGCTTTGCCAATTTTTTAACTGGCTCTTGTCAGTAAGAGTTCCTAGCTAACTCATAGAGGTCTCAATTCAAGCTGTGTCAATTAATCGCATTCGAGTTCAATAGAATCAACTTATAACAGTGCGTGTTTAAGCAATAATGAATTCTGCACAAGGCGTCATAAATTATGCTACTGACACACATCGACTGCGCAAATGCCCATACATTTCTCAATAAACTGATCCCTGATGGGGTGAAGTGTTTGAAAAGCTGTTTTATGACTCGATGCCAAGTCAGGCTGAACATAATGTTCCGAGCTCAGCAAATAACGTTTAACGAGTCAAATTGTGGTGATAAAAATGAGACAAATGTCAAACTCAAGAAACTGATGGTGGAAGATAGCTCTAGATATAGGAGTGTTCGAACTGCTTTCTCTGAAAATTCGTCGACTCACCGCCTCGTTAATCACATTGTAATTTCACCATACGCAAGCAGGTGTCCGTAAGCAACGACCATCGCAGATGAAGAGAATCTTCGGCTCCAGCTAGCCACGTTTCAAAACCACACAGTCAAATCGAATGTACGGATGTGGAGAAGTTCACGTGTTTTCATCTCTGTGGGTTGACAAGCGTCATTCTGACTCTTCAAGTACGACTGATGATCGATTTACCCACATCTCCATCAACACGTGTGCAGCTAACCAGGTAGACAAAATTGTCCACCGTTTCAAACAGACCTCAATCAAAGGTGAGCGTAGGCATAGGCCCTAGGAGACATTGACCCAACACTTTGGTATTCACGAAGAAATAAAGTAAAGTTTATGCCCACGGGCTAGTACTACCGACTTGCACAAGTCACTATGAGTTACCTGGGAGCCGCTACAGATAAGAAAGATGCAAATTACGAAATGTGTCACCTAAAAGATGTCGGATACTACTCAAGTACTCACATCTCAGTGCTCTTTCAAGGATTCAACCGACGGATAAGGTAAAGAAGAAGGATGACTGAGTAATCTCATCGAACGCAGCCGATGATCGCAAATGGGTCCGGTAAAGTCAGATTGCCGCAACTAGCCTCGATGACTGCCACTATAAAGTTCGAGTGAGCTAAACATACTCGTAGGGCATTATTTTTCAGAAAACAAGCCCACAAAACTGCTCGAATGTAAGAAGAGAATGCCCTCCGAATTTTAGGGGAGACAACTAACAAAAATTCTGACAACGGTGTCACAGTTCTGGTGTTTGACAAGGGGGGATAAGTTTATTAATACAACCACTGTCGGAGTGAGGATCGTCCTGTTCCTATTCCTCGAAGTAGAGAAGATTTACACAGTTTCAAGATAGTTAAGCGTTTTTATGCGATAGCATTTGGAGTAATTTCAGGGTGAGTTTGTTAGAGAATGAGCAGCATTGAGAATATACTAAAAGCGACGATGGTCACAAGACGTGTTCCATGTAATAAGATTGGAGAAAGTGCAGCCAACTGAAGCCTATGTTCAAGCCGATGACAGCAGAGTGGATGTCAACCAGAGCTAGCCACAGTGAAGACCGACCGGCAATTACGTCAAGTTCGTTAGTAACGACTGATGACTATTATAAAATTATTTGAACGTGTGCTGTATTTAAACAGCCGAACTGACCGAAGGAAGACCGCGGAGAACAGTGACAAACCGACCAACAAGGATCAACGCCGTAACAGTTCAATGGCAACCGGTGATACAAAAACCGTTTTTTGGATAAACCACAATTGCTTTGCACTGCTCAACTTACGTTTCTTCAGTTTTTCGACGCATTAGTCACATCAGCGATAGTCAGATGGAGGACAGCTTTGGCTTCTCATACAAGTTCGGATCTCGCCTCTTAAAGGTATCCAATAAGTTCGAACAGAAAACAATCATATCACAACGGAGCAGGTGGATTTAACGTGTGCCATCCGTTTAAAGGAATCGACTATCTCAAATCCAGTATACATAGATTAGCATAAAATGAGTGTGTTTATGTCGGAAGATTTTCGGCTTACATGCAACAATCACACTAGGTTCATGGGATCTACTGATCTATTCGTTTCGCACTAGCTAGCCCAATATTCACTGGACTGCTGGTACAGAGATTTATCCGTTAAGGAAACCACCGTAGGTTACACGCGTCGCCCAAAGAGCTAACTGTACCTATCTGTACCGTCGCGGCCAACACCTTCAAGTGCTGCAAGCAGAGGTTTCTTTTGATATTGGGTAGCTTTGTAACTGAACGGACTGGTTTCCATAAGGGCAGTCCGCAACAGTGTGTATCTATTGATTTCAGACCATGTATGACTCGCGCGTACTAATGTCTTATTTGCATAATTTATTAAAGACCCGAACCTTTCATTCGGTTCTCTCAATAACCGGCATAAAACAGCTCATGGTGGTTCAATTTGGGCTGGGAATATTTTCAATTCAACGTGTTTTGGCGGCAATCCACCAGACTGCATAAAATTCAGTTCATTCGACCAACCTCTCGATCTTATAGTGACTTTGCTACACAAACTAAGCTGAAATATCAGAAAGGGTTGTCAGTAAATCAATGAGGGACACGTAGAACGCAACAGTGACCATAGACGGTGTGAAGTGTGTTACAGAAAAATGTTTTAGCTAACTGCTAGAGGTTTAACGATACTCTGATAATCGTTCTGACTATGAACATGGTGACTGAAATTGTGGGGCTAAGGACGTGAAGTGTAACATCGTTCTATCCAAGGTTTGCTTGTCTATTGCTCACGGTCCAATTGACAATAGCGCACTGTGACCGGCTTCGTTCTAATTTGGACGCATCAAGTACAGATCGGAACTGAAAATTCTTGTGTTATGTAACCCGTTCGATTATGCATCCTACGAGTCTTGCTTGTCTAATGGAGACAATTAGTGGTCCATTTTCCTAAACTTCTTTGCTTCGTTTCCGCATAAACAACTGAAAGAGATCAGTTACTGGCAAAGTCTCTCTCAACGCCATCTTGGCCGTAATGGATGCTTGCTAAAAACAAACGGTCGATCAAGTCAGCCTCTAATAAAGAAAATGAAACAGTTCAGCTAAAGAAAGCAATTCACGTACCGGCCTGCCTGTTCAGTGGTTTCAAACACAAAGCCCGGACTAACATTCCAACAGCCATTAAAAGATGGTGGGTTTGACCCTTCACTAAGCATGCTCATGAGATCCAACACAATTGAAACAGATGTTCACCACTGGGGTTAACCATTTGGAAAAATAAATGGTAACTTGCTAACACCAATATGGTTCGTATTGTGGTTTAGTGGATGAGCTTCAGACACCAACTGAATCATGTCTAGATCGTATCCGGTGAAATCATATAAGCTACAGCATCCACACAAATAATAAGTTAGCAAGTTAAGCATAAGTAAGGGTCCTGCTAGGCTTGCTACAATAGTGGAAAACGAACGAGAAAACGCTTTCACTATAGCGTATCTGTCCACAAATGATACATAAAGCACTACCGTCAGTTTGCCAAATTCATGGAAGTACGCAGTCAATGTCGCATATGTTCAAAACCACGACCATAAATCTGGTAGACCTCACCACCATTCAACAAGATCAATCTAGGTAGAAAGAATGCTCTACAGGAAAGATGCGGCTTTTCCCATCTGTCAGCTATCATATGTTGCACTAAAATCGAGTGTCATGATGCAAACTACCCGACTACCGAGCCACATATAAAAGTTTGTAGCCTCCAGTTTTAATCAATGACCTGGATTTTTCAACGAAATTGTCGGACTCAAAGCTGAATGTTGCTGACCGACGACCTGCACAAAAAATACTGGTCAAATGTGTTTGTGTGCGAGTTATAAACCAAGGGTGTTTCCGCGTAGGCACTGGTCAAACGGTGCCCATCGAGCATTATGTCACTCAACAATGTAGTTCTGACACAAATAGTTACTAAACAAGCATGCAGATCACAAAATCAGAACGTCTAAACGGTAGGAGACAAGAAAAATACAAAACAATGGTGAAATAAAAAGATAACTCACAACAAAAATTCTGTACACGTCAGACCTTGAAAGCAATGAAAAATCCCAGCAACGATCTGAATCATGAAGCACGGTGTTGTTTATAGCCGCAGTGCTAAAATCAACAGTTGGGGAGGAAGAGAAAGAGGTAGATATTGAATGGGAGGACAATGTGTTAGTGCTGGGGTTGTTTTTGGATCCGTTTAGACACGGTATGGTTTCATGAAACACGTGGATTCTTTGGAAAACGTAATATAGGAATGAAAAATCTACTTAACCCCTAATACGTAATTCACTTCGGGGAGATGCATAAAGTTGTATTAATAAGGAAAGACCGACATTCTGATCGGTGACTAAAATTAACACGAGCAACTTCCTATTACCTGAAGTGAGTTGTAAAATACAGTGTGAACACAAAAACCAAAACAATGCACAATTTGAGGGGCGAGGCCCGAGGAACATGTATCGAGCGAAGTTGAAATCAAATGAGAACACTATCGAAGTTGGAAAAAAGAGATCTCCGAAATGACAGACGCCAAAAAAACAAGTAGACAAGTAGTAGATATTACCGAAATGTTGCTGTAGCTTGACAGTGGAATAGGTTGAGAAAAAACTCAGTGCATTGCCTCGGAAAACTCACAACTCACCAAAAAGTTGAGGCGGCAACCTCCTTAATATTTTCCGATTAAGTGAATCGCTTTGGTTGTCGTGGCAATAAAAATGTTGAACGCCAAGAAGAAAAGGCGTGAAAAAGATTCACCAACAAGAGACATCTACGTGCAAGGCGGTTGGTTGTAGTTAGCGTCAATACAAGTGAACTACCCTTTCGGAGAAAGATCGCGTTATAAGTAGTCTTCAATTATGTTCAAAGATTAAGTAAGTCAGTTTCGGTCACTGATGAAATACACTATTCAACAGGAATCAGTTCGTTTGGCTAACGTCTTTGGAAGGGTCGTTAAATTGTTATGGTAATATCATTGTCACAGTGTCTAATTAATGATAAAGCATGTTTCTTAAGTCCCACGTAGTACTTGTACCGTGCGGTCGAAACCAGCGAGCGCGCACAGACTAAATTTGAATTGTGTATCGAAGCGTGCTGCTGGGTTGTCGACGTCGTTTCAATTTTAGTTTATGTAAGTCGTGTGCGTGGCTTACTGGGCCTTCAGCTCATGCTTGTTTCTTGATATTTCCTTTTACAGGACTGTTGTTGGAACCCCTACTTCGGAACAGCGATGTCCCACGGTGTCTCCACGTTACCCTAAAGTTGGTCCGCAGGTGTAACGAACAGTCAGAGGAGAAACAGGCGGCTTGCATGTTACAGGATGGTGCTCTTCACTCCACTTTGTTTCGTGAAATTCTCAACACTTCGACTATCCATACTATACTAACGTTGATTTTTGAAACCAAAAGGAAACTCACCATTCCAGTTTTTCACACGATATGATACGTGTCTACGTTGAATAAAAAAAGTTGAAATCGACGCGAGTCAGTGACCATGAAAGAATATGGGATGGAATGTTGTACAGCCTTAGAGTTCAAAGTGATATGACATTAGAGTGAATGATACGATGCGATGGATGCACGCTTGCGGACAGAACGTTGTGCCCGAAATAGCTTCCTGCAATCTCACGTACAGCAAAGATAAAACAGTTCAGATCGATGACGACCCAACACAATAAATTTATGTTCTTCACTTAAGTTGTCTGAAATTATTACAAACGTGGTTTTAGTGTCATAGAGTAATATGTCAGAGTGTAAACGAGCCAACAATGATCGTTTAAATGCATAGGGCAAACGAATAATAGCCTTTGGAAATCAGCTAAGAACAAAATGGTTTATTAACAGATTGTGAGGAAACAATGTATTGTGTGCGCATGTGTTTTGCAAAGTCGTTTTGCCCACATCGAATGCTTTATTAAGTGATTATTATAGCATTCGATGTGAGCAACCTTACAGCACGCGTCGAATATTATGTGAGGAAGTACGATAAGCAGTATGTCGTACTACTGCGATCAGCCCGTAAGCGATTGCTGTTGCTCTCAAATGACGGAAAATATGGCGATTGCCTAAAAAACCTTTGTTAAAGCAAAGCATAAAACCTTTCATATGATTCCTGTTTTGAAAAAAGCTTATTAGGTGGTTCAGATGGTACAGATGTCAGCTAACCAAGCAGCTACCCACAATACTGATCGAAACCGATTAATAGGCAAAGTGTAGTTTACGGTTAAATCAGATTCATCGAGCATTTGACTGAGAATTCAAAAGAACAAAGTCACGGAGGATGAGTGGAAGAATACACTATAATGATCGGTAGAACGGATGAGTTACAAAGACGTAATATGAAAACTAACAACCACCATCATCATTATCCACAGATTTGGGTCATACCCAATGGTACAATGGTTCGGGCTGCCGTTAGCCTTGACAACAGTCCACGAAGTAGCAGAGTAATAAATAAGTACGGATGTACAGTGAAGAAAAAAGAGAAAAAGAAAACAAACAGTCAGAAACAATTGAGTTCCATGGAACAGAGGAGCCAACAAGCTTGCGCGCACAGGCTCGCCAATGACTACAACACAGTCCCATGTTAGAGAGTGTTTCCAACCAGCGGTGTGGATGGCCAAAAATTCCCCGGTTAAATGGACGACACCAATTGGCCATTCTCCGCAGAGCCGTCAAGCCTTTCACAACCTGTAATCACGGCATCGCATGGTCACCTTGTAGATACTTCCAGCCAACCGTATCTACGATTAATGATGCGAGGTGCGGCAAACGCTCCGCCTGCATACGCAATATATGACCTAACCAGCATTCGTAAACATCCGTTATCGGTTGCAAACCTGCACATTTCTCAAACACGCGCCGACCAAGTGTCGTTTCTTTCACAAAGTTAGCCTATTTAATGCACGCTAACTGGCAGAGACAAGAATGATCATATACCAAGAACCCATGTGCACCTGCCGAGCAAACGGGCCAGGTTTCTGATCCACAAAACTAAACTAAACGCACAAAGACATTGTAAACTCTGCTTTGAATGAACAAGTGAACGACTTTGTAACGCCAAAACTAACGGGGATTGATGAGTGCAATACACGTTTTCGATACCCTCGTGGATACCGTGTCAGCAATCCTACAGACTGATGAGATGACAATACCCAGAGAGGTGGAAAGATTGACAACCTCCACCGGTCTACTAGTGACAATAAAAACACAATTGCCAATACAATGACAACTGCGACAATATTTTACACTCTGGAAGTACAAAATGCATGACACGCAGTCCAGTCATAACATTAAGGCGATTCAGCATAATGTGCATATCCTCTGCAAAGAAACTAAGTAAAACGGTGTCTGAACAAGGAAGAAATTGATACTGCACGACTTGCGTCCGGACAAATTTCGCTGTACATTTACGAGTGCCCATTACAGACCATTTACGTACTCTCGAAGCCAAGCATATATTTTAGTATGAAAGCCTGGAACCAAAACCGACTTCTATTTCTTGACATATTTACTGGAAGAAATGCACATTGCTCGATTCAACGAGACGCCCATCGCAAGAGCACTTGGACAGGTCAGTACCTGCATTTGGAAACCTTTGTACCCTGTTCCTATCAACAAAGTTTGATGCACATGCTGTTTGATCGGACCAGACGTATGTGCACTGAAGGTACAGTTCAAGGAAAGCTGGCCTTGTTAGAAACCACCCTGTATCCAAAAGGTTGCCCTAAATCGTTGATTACAAGATTTGAACCACCCTTTGAAGTAGGAATTCGACCCGACACAGTGTGCAAAAAGCCCGTATTTCCTTGTCTCCCCTTTCAGGACGAGCATGCCAACTTATTCACCCTCGTCTGGTTAGTTTTATCGCGAGAACATACAATGCGGTCCTCTCAGTCCGGATTCCGATGACCTGTGTGAAACAATTGGTACCCGAGTCAGTCAAATCCAACGTTATTTATGCACATCGATGTAGATGCGGAGCATCCCACATAGGCAGGAGTGGGCGCTGGTTACGAACCAGGGTAACGAAGTGGGTCAAAAAATACGCCAAGCAAACGAATGACGCCACAGGCGCTCATAGAAACAAGAAGCCTGTATCATCCATCGCACATCATATTCGCAACATACACGCAATACCAGCACGATCCTACAACGGCATTTCGCATTACGTACTCAACGTCACACAGGCGAACACTGTACTATGCTGAAGCTGTTGCCACCCAAAAGTTGAAACCCGTGTTGGGTGTTCAGAAGCAACTGTTCGTAAGGCTGTCACTACCACGGTAGCAACAATGTTTGTGAACTCTGACATTTTGCACTCTCTGGTATCTTGTTCGCTTTTCTACACTGATATATAATGGTTTGTAATATGCACTCGTAAACAAGCAGCAAGATTCATCCCGGTACAAATCGTGCAATATCAATCTACTGTCTTCTTTGTTCAAATTCTTCAAGTCATCCGTATGCTGAATATCACCTGGTAAAAGTTCCCTTGTGAGATCCTCTGAATCTCTGAGTGCTGATTCCAGAATATCGTTTACCACAAAACTGGAAAATAAAGATCAGATACCCTGGCGAACGCCACTTGACATAGAGAACACTCGAGATAGCTATCCGCAAATGCGCAGTTTGTACTCAAACTATGTATACAATGACATCAACAAACTGACATATTTCACTGAGACTCTTCTGTGATGGAGACAGCTCCACAGAGTTCGTGTGACAACCGAGTTGGAAGCAGCCGTTAGGTCGAAAAATATCACAACCACTGGCTGAAGAAAGGTGCCGACGCGTCAATGTCTGTCACAAGGTGAAGATACGATCGACATACTCGCGACTTAGCCGGAAAGCTGCTTGTTCTTCTCTAATACAGCCTCCTCTGTTTCAGAAACGGCTGTAGTATAAAACCTGTGAGCAGCCTGGATGTAACAGAAAACCCTAGAACGAAAGACGGATGGAGTAGTTTGCAGCAACCAAACCGCACGGATTAGATTAGCACATTTAACGTAGATTACAATGCCTTCACTCAAATACGTTGCACTTTTACAGACCTGCGGTGGTTGAGCAACCACTAACTCGGAGTCGGTAAAGCGATTTGTATTTACCACGGTTGTTTTAGTAAACACAGTTGAAGAACGTCCATCCTTTAGTTGACATTTATCGCTTGCGCTCACACGTATTCGGTCGATGATGGGAATCAATGTAATTCCCGCGGACTCTCTATACTGATCGACGAACAGCGGTGAAGTGGAACAAAGAAGAGGGACTGATAATTAACGATTTCACTTCAAAAAATTGGACGAAGGACACGAACATTTTAACAAGATAAAGTGTGTCAGATGGAGCCGACTGTTCGTGATCACATTGTCAACAATGAGGGTACGAAGAGCATTCATACCAAATACGAGACAACTGAGGCTCTCAAAATCGGATGAGCAAAAGACGACAACAGGTATGGATGAGTGAGACATGGTGATTAAACGAACGACTAATATTCATCAAAGACTACGTTAATGGTGTTTAGGGCGACACCCATAACAGCAGCAAATTGCGTCACTTGCTCGGTAATTGGTTGCTAAGCAAGCGTATGCTTGCAAAAACGAAGTAGATGTGGGTGAGTGCATCACAGCCTCATAAAATGATATTTATGACAGCCGTGCAGAGAAGTAGTTGAAAAACTCTCCATCCACCACGTTATACAAGAGTGTGAATTAAAGGCTTGGCAATGAAAAAAGATAATGTTATTGGAATACTGGAAGACAATGCAATATGTACATACTTGTTGCTCAGAAAAATAGAAGTTTGAATATCACCGCTCTTTGATAAAGAATGTGAGCCTGACACTAAATGCCCGGAACCGTAGCCAATATACCGACGTGCATATAATACAAACTGCCGTGGACTTTTGATGAACAGCAACGCACGTGTCAATTGTCGGCATCGTTCCGGATTTATTCAATATGTAGTGTCCTCCATTTGTCTGTCATCTTCAGCAGATCCGTCACTGAGGTCTATCACGCATTGCCACTGTCTATTAAAACCGTCATATTTATTTGCGTGAAAATTAACTTATCAACCGCAGAAAACTCACCAAAGATCTATCCACTATAATACTGACTAATGGGAATATCCTCCAGTATGTAGTCAGGGACTTCTGAGTGAAGTTTCCGGAGTCCGCAGTTATGTAAACCTGAGTGAGTGGTTTCGGAAAATACAGTTCCCTTGGTTCAATTTACTCGCACCATCATATTCAGAAAAGCCATTAAGTTAGTGGGGATAGAACAAGCAGAACTCATTTTTAACAATTTCTTTCGTAGCTGGCACCATATGAATCTGATATAAAACAAACTCGTTTCCGGTCAAACATCTTGAACTAGTACAGCATTCCTGTAGCCATGAGTTGTATTTCGCTAGATAAACATACGGATAAGAATGGCAATTCATGCTCTCAGAATGAAGTCCACAGATCCAACATGAGCACAGTATTGCTGTTCTCATTTCTGAGATGTCTTCTCTTTGAATTAGAGCTGAATTCTAACTATTCGGTGTTGGTTTTACCACCCCACAAACTATTGGTGGTAACTTCCCATTATTAGCAATACAGCTGACTCACAATATGGCACTGTGTACAACGAATAACCCTTTATGTTCGGAATTCTTCATGGAGTCTTGGAAAATGAAAGTTACGTCCCAGCAAAAGTTATACTCGTTGTGATCCGGAAAATCCTCACGGAGAGGTTTCAGTAACTCAGTCGATTCATTCACTGCCATCGTCACTGATCTGGTAGTCACGCCCATGACGAGGTGTGTCGTATCTAAAACTTGGTGGGCATCCCTTACAGTTATGAAAACCAACGCATCTGTTACTCCTACAGTGTATCGTTCTCCGAAAAGTGACCAGTTTTACGTTAACTATCATCATGCTTACAACTTGCATTTCGTTTATTTTCAGCCGTCCCTCAATTTACCGTTCGTGAAATCCGTATTCTTCAGACTTTCAGTTTATATTTTATACTTCAAGGACAGCATTACCCCGAATCACCTCGACTCTTGATGAATGCCGTACCGATGTTACTATCAACACCGCCGAGTGACATTTAATGCGGTGTAATCAGAGCGGAACTTGGAGTCCAGAGTAGGTTCTTAGAAGAAGCAGAAGAGGCAGTTTACATCGTTGCCAATACTGTTAGATGATACTACACTGGCTGAACTTGTTACAAGTTGGTGTGGAAGCACCTGATGCATTTGTAGTTCATATGACCCCTATTAGATACCGATCATTTATTCAACCAATACAACTCACACGGCCTTACTTGTGATTCTCATTGGATTAGTAAGAGGTAGTCACCGGGTGGTTACCATCGGCCATCTCGGCATAAAAACACTAATACAATCCAATGAGCTAATTCCGACACATAAAACTGTACGCCTTAGTGCCTAATTACTTAGTTTGGTGGGATAGTACTTCTCGTCCCATGATCGTGTTGAAAAAATGACTACCAGAGGCGGTATATTTAAAGAAAACCATCAAGCAGAACTGGCAGTACACTTAGATGGAGATTCCTTCTTTTAGAGAGACGCCTAGCAGAAAGAAATGAGTGTACATATATTTTGACGGAACATTTTACAATGTAGTGGGCCTATTGGGTACAACCAACAAGGCGTTTAGCCACAGGTGACTATCCCCATTAATATTCCAGTCACGAAGATGACAACGTCCCAAGAAACCAAGCCCTACAGAATACAGCCTTTATCTCTTACACCTATGTCATACACTACCTGACTACCGCTACCAGACTAACCCAGTTTACGCCAACGACAACCAAGTAAGCGGCGGATGGGCACGCATAAAACGTTTTTGAGTCACAAAAATTTGTGCAACGAAGATGACTAGTTTATCGGTATCTTGGACCTATACAAAACATGCTGCTCTCCTTTGAAAGAAACCGTGTCGTCTTCTATAGGGCGTATGTAAAGAGAGAAACTGCCTCGCAGAACGCCCCGAAAGCAAAAATGGAATAAAAAGCAACAAAACCAGTATGTAGATTCTTGTCACATTCAGTTACATAGATATGCACCGAACTTCCGTCTTCGTAGAAACACTTATACTAGGCTCACGTGCATTTTGAATGACTAATCGCCAGCATATATATATATATATATATATATATATATATATATATATATAAAGTATTTAAAAAGGGTACCCACTGAGTAATGAACGATTTATTGTGACGTTTCAAATTCACACTAAGATCGGTTATCAAACAAATCAATGTGTTGAAACACATATATACATATGAATAGCAGTCTCGCAGGTTCTTTACTTAAGAAGGAAAGACGAAAGTGTCAGATAAGGCAGGGACAAGGGTTTGATAACCTTCATGATAGGTGGCACAATCTAAAAAGGGAATGAGGCACTAGACCATTTGCAAAAATCGTTTGATACATGAAAAGCAGAAGCACTAATATCGTTCTATAAGGCGTTTGTGGTGTCGCCAGAAACAGACAGACGCGGAACTCAAATCTGGTTAAGAACACTGGGGGGAAAGTCCTATGGTGTGTCACGAGGTTATGTGATGAAACCGAGCAACAAGCGTTGAGAGAAAAGGAAGCTAAACCTTCTACACCTCACTCGAAAAAATAACTAGAGAATCCTTATGAGGATTTTCGAAATTCATACAGTGCTTATTCAAACAAAACTCAAACTCGCACGTCCGGGATCAGGAGTTAAGGCCGAACGTAAGATCTGTTATATCAGCCAGATCGCACTTCTTCGCATGTCGGGTAGTAAACAGTTTTGCAAACACTTGGCCCTACAGACAATTACCGAAGTGATGGGCAAATTTTTTTTTGACCTAGTTGGGTCTCATCAACGTCACGCAGGTCAGGGAATCAAACCCACAGCCAGTGAATAGGCGACAGAGTGTAGTCCATATATTCATCCATTAGACCACATAAACGCGGTCGCTGGTGGCTACCGGGATCAAAGGTTTGTGAACCCCTTTCTCAACACTTTTATGGACCATGGTAGACGCCTGCTCGTTTTCAGGTCAATAACAAAACGGCCGATCGATTTCAGCCTATGAACGAAAGGAAGCAACAGCTAGGGAAACTGACTCATATACCTTCCTGCAAGCCCATGCTCGCGACCCCGTGATCCGCTGGTCAAGTATTTGAACTAAAATTCGCCACTTATTCACGGACAATGTACTCGATTCTTTGGCATGCGTGATGCTGATTAAACCTGATCAGATTGAAACAGCTGTCCATTGTTTTGTTGATGGTCATTGGGACCAACTGTTTACAAATCTTTTTTCAACCCCTTCTCGGGCTGTGATGGACGCTTGGTTGTTTGTAAGTCAAACACAGAATGGCTGATTGATTTCAGCCTGGACGAAAGGAAGCACAACAGATGAGGAAACTAACAAACAGTTATTGTGAGCTCACAATAAGAGTAATATCAGTAAGTAATGTGGATGAGGAAGCCCAATTAGCGTTAACGAACACTTACCGGGGATCTGTAATGAACCACTATTATCCCTCACACATTTTTCAGCTGGTCAATTCTAACGGTTTATTTCCCGTTGTTATTATGCTTTGTTCACTAGCACAATGGTCACAAATCCCAGGCATCAAAATCGTGTTTGTTAATCTCCTTGCCGTCGTTCAATGTCTCTTTAATTAAACGTACAGAAATAACTGCATCGGCGGTAGTTACGCATTCGCTACGTTCTGATGGCACTTTTGGCTTGGATTCCTTGATATGTGTTGAATAACCTTCAAAGGTACCCACGGTAGCAAACAATTTCATATACTTGAAGTCGCAACACTGAGCACCCACAGAAGCTAGGGTTTATGCTCAGAATCGCAGAATCGCCTTTCTCTGCTAAGTTCCGAGTTTGTGCATACCGTTCTTAAGAGCAAGAGACTATGGTTAGTTGTTTATCACAAGATTCAGGCCTTCGATTATTGTAGTGACCAGTGGTTTATGTTAATAGGAACAAGTTTTAGGCACCTCGTAATTCGTCCGTATCCACTTTCCCAAATGTAAACATGGGATAACAAACGTTGCGATGGTGACACTTAAGGAGGGAGAAGGTAGTAAAGATCATGGAAAAGGAAGTCAGATATAAGTCGCAAAGCCGGTTTAATTTATAAACTAATGAGACAGTGATGAGACACATTCCGAAAAGGTTTGATTAATACTAGCTAAAAAGAGCCATGAAAAGGGGACATAACAGTACGTCCACTCAGATATATCTTTCAATCTCCTTAACCTAAACATCCGGCTCCTTTTGGGTCGCAATCTCGAGACCGAACAGCATCAACAACGGTCAGGTCTGGTGCCAGTTTCATTATACCTCAATATCCAATCACGGATTACCCCTGTGTTGTTTTCTGATGACACAGAGCACATAAATGCGTCGTGTAATAGATGTTGAGAAGGCGAACGTTGGACGTATCCGCACAAACCCTAAAAAAAATTGAAACCAGTTCGCGTAAAGGAAGGCTAAGTATGTTCAGGTACTCCATCAGTGTCTACGCAGCGTTATCACTGAAAACCAGCGATGCTCCGCAGACAACAGCTATCAAAGGCAAGTAATTTAAGAAAATCAATCATGCAGCGTTCAAGGTCACGTTGTACACCATACCCTTTAGCGAGAGACCGATGTCAGGTCGAGAACAAGGGTGCTTAAAGTTAGCAAATACCGCTCGATTTTCAGTTACACATACGCAGATCTCTGCTTCAAAAGGTAAAAACACTTTAAACTGGACCTAAACTGTCACCACCTGGAGTGAATACAGGCACAGTACTTTGCATGTAAATGGCGCAAAGCACGTGAAATGTATTTACATCACGACCGTTAGGCAGTCTTGTGCGCGGTATAAAGCTAACACGTTAACACCAACGAAGACGATACCATCAGAACAGTTTTAGTCTACGATTACGTTTTTCGAGATAATTTTTGCATCACTATTGATGAAACCATTCAGAGTAGGAGGGCATCAGTGACTTTAGAGTTGAGGGGGAAAAAACAGGGCAGCTTTGGCGCACTCAGCCAGACACAAGAAACGGTGGTGTTAATCCGACATAATTTCTAACTCCACTTGAGGTTTGACAGTATAATGTCCTTAGAATGGACACATTTACCATGCGGCACACTCCTGAAAACAGATCTGCCGGTAGAAAAAAAGGTTGTCTTGATGTCCAGGAGCACAAATGCTGATGACCACAGATACAGGCGGTGTTCTTTCAGCAAGTGACGGAGGGTTAAAAGTTGATCAATGTATCCAAGACCTGTAAGAAATCCAGCCGGCTCCTCACCGCACTGTTTTTCATACCCTCAAGATAAGTTGCGGGACATAGCAGTGTAACGGAAACCAGATGGACTTCTTAGTGGTTGGCGCACATGTTGTGAAAGTACGTTTTAAACCAGTAACTACATAGGTCTCACAGGAGTGGCAGTTAAGTATAAGTGTAAACCACTAATTTACTACCGTCTATGATGAAGATGATCTCTCAGGAGAACGAAACCCCCTTTCATCTCAAACCTCCGAGAACTGAATGAACGATTTTCCAACCAGTTTTGCAACCACCTCTAACACTGCTAGATGAAAATCATCCAAACATGGTATCTTACGGCAATTCAGAAGCTGGATTTCCTATCGAATATCTGCTTCTGTTGAGGGGGATAGTGAGTAAAGTCCATGGAGCAAAAGTAGGTCCACAAAGTAGAGCGATTAGCGTAGAATGTCGCGTTAATTGTGACTGGGAGTGCTATGTCCACCGTTTCAGATGTCTTTATAAGCAACAGATCAATAAGCAATCTGCTTCCCATATAATTCCATCAACATCAGACCGTTTGACATCGGTAGTCCGAGAAAGATAGGACAGCCGCAGGGGGAAGCCTAGAATACAGGGGGTATTTTACATAGGTTATAAGTTCACAGCGCCATATTTCGCCACCCTTTCGCTGGCTAATGGCAGGGTCGCTTTTCTTGGCACTCATCGCTCGTTGTTATCTATCAACGTGCGTCAAACATTTCGGAAGCGGTGTACGCAGGCGGTGGTTTGCAGTACAACAGGTCAAATCATAATAAGAACTAGCCAAATAAAAACCGTCAAGTCCGATATCAGCCTAAGCCATCCACGTGAGTAGAAGCTATTCGGCCTCCAAGATGATCCCGACGACTAACCGGCGGAGCCGGATCAAACGGACTGCTTACGTCCAGCCGATTCACCTTGTTCCAGAAGACAACAAAAACTTACAGAAACTTAGGCATGCACCAACGTGCGGTCTGAGTCAGGATGAATAGGCCAATACGATCGGCAATTCTGCATGAGGGCTCGTGTACGAATACAATATACACACGTACTTCGTGACAGGTACAATGGAAATAGAATAGAAAACAAAAGCAGGGAAAGTAGATGCACAAGGACCAACGGCAAAAGTATTTCCTCTGTATAGTGAGAAACAACTATGTAGTAGGGAACACAACAGCTGTGAATTACAGTAAACTAGGAAACATTACATATCACACAGCGTCCAGTCGTAAGTTTTGTCTGCCTTTCCGGTGCCCACAACTTCCGTAGGTAGTGTATTCCGTATAGTTTTCACTAAGTACGAAAATAGACGTACGTTGAGACGGCACACCAACTTAGTTACTAAGTGCGGATAAACTCGCAGCCAATCTTTTTCCCTTTGATACAATATGATTTTCGTCGGTACGTCAATCAAGTTGTTAGCAATGGTGAACGTTTCAATAACAACACCTCTCCAACAAAGTTAATCCGACTCTGATTCTTCATTAAACAAAAGAATCTTCAACCTACGAGCAATAAAAGTTACTTGACAGTGGCTCTTCGTTGAGACACCATCGGCTACATGAAGGTATGGAGCTTCAAAATGTACACAAGACTATAAGTGGGGCTGAACGAGAGCAATATACAGAGACGGAAATAGTCCGGCCCGTCTTATTTTATTGTAGTCTTCAGCTGAAGCAGTACACTTCCCGCTACTCTTGGCATTTCTAACGAAGTCCAAGTATTTAACGTTTTTAGACTGCGTTGGGAATGGCATTGAGTGGATAGAGATTTTAAAATAAGATTGGGTAGCTACACTGACTGATAGTTACCATTAAAGTATTTAATGACAGGTCCCACTCGAGTGTAAATTTATGGATCTTACCAAATAACCCTTGTAGCACAATACGACTCATAAGTACAACAAGCGTTTTAATAGCAACAACAAATTAAAAAATGGTCAGGATAAGTCGCATGCCATATCGCTGATGTAAGGCAAAAGCGCGACCTGTAAAACCACCCAATCGGGAGCTCCGCTGATTACACTAAGGATTATAGTGCAGAGGGTTTCGCAAAGAAGCAAGGTGACAGCCTATAGCATTACCCTCCATTAAACATAATATCCAGTATTTTGTTTCCATCTTTATTCGATATAATTTATCGCCTTATGTAGAAACTCTCGTCACCGTTGCGATGAACGACAGTCCGAGCCATAATATTGTCTGGAAGGCCCATGGCGGCATACCAGCCTTCAACTTCAGAAAACAGTGCCTTCGCGAAGGAACTCAAGCGGTACAGTAAGCGTACATCAGCTTCATTCCCGGGGTCAACGCGATCAACAGGCCAACCTAAGAATATAAACATGCTCATCATGCGGAGACCTAGACAAGAGGCTGCTACTTGACATATGGGGGCATACACGAGCAACCGTCATCCTCTTCGTAACCGTAAAGTCGTGTTAGACCGACAGATCAACAAGTGTTAGGTTTCGTTCTGTTTCCTAATTTGAAAATAAAATCAACAATCGCACTTTTAATCGTTTAAAGCCCGTCAGTGATAAAAGCGAAGATAACCTGTGCAAAGAAGAAACAGGGCAGCTACTAAATCAAACTGGTTTATCCAAAAAGCGAACCAGGCCACAGTTATATCCCTCTTCAGAAGAAAAACTGAAAGATTGTATGAAAAAACTTCACACAATCAAGACCCGATTAAGTCACCGTCAACTGGTGAGTAGTAGGGGATTTGGCTTATTTCGAGTTGAACATCACCCACAATTGATCGCAGCTGTCGCATTCCCATAGACTTTCCAGTCGGCCCCTTTCGAAAAGCAGAAGCACTAGACTCGAGTTTCGCTCTCATTAGAGCTCGTCAGTAGTGTATATGATCGCCACTGCCGGGACTTGAACCACAGACATGCTGTTCATGAGGCAACCGTGTTTACCACTGCGCCATTGACCTCACGTTAGGCACGACCGGATTATCATATGTGAACACTCAACCACTTTCGCTTGTGAGTAATGATCAGGTTGCCCGATCGCCTCGAGAGGAGACACAGTTACTGTCTCGTAACTCCAATCGATGACCCCTCGACTAGGACTTTTCTCAAAGTTGAAATCACAGAAATCATTGACTTGTTGAGCGATATTTGATTACTGGTGAGTAGCAGGGGATTTGGTTTATTTCAAGTTGAACATCACCCATAGACTGTTTACTCAAGTGCGCCTAAAGTTAGGTGGCTATGTAGTCACGGACTCATTTAGGAAGATGGACAGTTTTTAGGAATAGGATTACTCTGCGCTTAGAACTTCCCGTAAATTAACTTTACAGAAAGTAGGTCGCCGTTATAAGTAACACAGACAACCCACGCAATTCACAACGTTCGAAAGAGATGTGTTAAATACCAAAAGCATAACTTACCAAACTACATTTCTCAATGATTTTGGAACGCCCGCAGCATATATTGCTAAATCGCCATAAAGATAAATGCAAATATTCAAATAAAAAAGAATGTTTCCTATGCGTCCGAAGTAGAGCCGAAACATTTGACCCTATAACACACCCATTAGGTATTAGTAAGAAAGTAAATCCACTTACAATTTCGAACTTTTGTAATATATCGAAGTACCCACCATCAAAATTTCTGGGCTCTTCTATAACAGGAACTAAGAGAGTTAAAACTGAGAACGTAATGTAGACTACCAGAAATGACAGTGACCTCAACCTCCTCATCCGAGCCGCCCTGGTCACCGGATAAAATGGTCAAATGATCAAATCTGACATACCTCATTGGACATAACAGCTTTCGTCTTCAGTTTGCTGAGTGCATTAGTAATGGACATGGCTTCCACAACGAACGTAAAGGTGATAAAGCTGTACGTATGAAATTAAAAAGCAATCTACCTTGTAAAACACAAAATAATCAAAATAATCGTGCTCATCAACCAACCAGCCTGTTGAAAAGCAGCAGGGAGGGTGAGGGGGCCATTACCCATTATAACGTTGAACAAAAAGGTGAATCCAGCCTATAAAAATGTGACCTCTGAAAAAAAAACTAACCAAAGAGGAATACTGGTGATCGGCAACAACACCTTCTTCAGCCATTGCTTCACCAACTCAGTTATTCTGAGAAGAAAACGCTTATGAAACACCCTATCCCAAAAGCCAGCAACGTCCAAGGTACGACCTTGAACATTCAAAAGTCTGCCTGTGGACTTTCGGCGATTCAGTTCAGTTCATTTCAGTTGATACAGAGGTTCGAGGCAGAGGCCCAATAGTCCCCAATCCAGTCGGTTTTCCTTGTTCGGTGTAACGCGGGCGCCTGTCAATCTGAAAGGCATTCATTGAGAACAGTGTAGCGTTTTGCACAGCTTTTTTGTACAGCATAATTTTCATT